>LIEC01010743.1:0-15791 GCA_001925005.1 Drosera capensis
TTTTTTAGAAATAATAGAGTTTATTATAACAGTTGATAGTAAAGATAGTTAGATGTATTGAGATTGTTTTGATTTTTTTAGATTAAAAATTTGTCAAAAGAGCAAATTTGTAAAAAAAAGTTTGTGTGATTGGTTGTAGAAAAAATATTTATTTTAGATATAATGGAGTTTTTTGTAAACATTGATAGTGGAGTCAGCGATATGTATTGGGATTGATTTGATTTTTTAAAATTAAAATTTTTGAAAAGATGAAATATTACGAGTATATTGGGAGGGTCCAAAAAAGATATTGCATGTATTATGTAAAAAATAATCATTTTACAAAATAAAATAATTATTTACGAAATAATCATTGACAGCAAGGCACGAGCTGCACTTGGAGATCTCGATAAGTCTGTCGCGGCTGCAGGCCAGTGATTCGAAGGTACTGTTGTCGCCCTTGTATCCTATCGCCCATTTGGAGGTGTTGGCCATGGAGGCACAATGTGCCTTACTCAACAGGTACTTGCTGTAGGTTTGAACTATAGATTCTCGTTTGTATCAACTCTTCATCTGAAAAGATTTCTGGGCAATATTTGCCTTATTTTTCCCGTCTTCCTGGTATGTTTGTCTACTGGTCTTTACATTTCGCAGTAAAATTAAAGGGCAATGAGAAAGAATACAATACTCGCTAGTTTTCAAACACAGTCTTCACACTCATCAGCTCTCTTGACACTTGCACATTTGGATGTTAGTAAGCTGATCATATGGGTCGAAGTTTCCAATTGACTAGTTTAACCACGATGGACATTGAGGTGGAGTCTCAGATTACTAAATCCACAGATGATGTTCATCATAGAATTTACGGCAGCTTCAGTTTCTCGCTGCTAAATTATTAAAGTTGTTATTACTGTTTGATATTTCTTGGATTAGTGAAGATGCTACTTGTCTGGGATCAAAGTTGAGGTCCTAATGTGCCTCTGATCTTTGATATCATATTTCGAGCGCTGTAATATCCTTCTTATCTAGGAAAACTGGCGTGATATGTTTGCTTATTATGGAGACTACATACATGGCAACACTCGATGGAATATCGAAACATATATCATGTTGTTTTATTCACCAGAAAATATCAGGTTAAGTTCCCTGTTACGATCTGGTTTATACCCTCAACTGCTGCCACAGTCCAAAATGCCCAGCAGCTTCCTGCATCACAACCATTGTTAACATTCGCACCCTGTGGATAGACTTTCTGGTATAATGTAGTTATGATGAAGACAGAATTGCAAACAAGAAATCGGAGAAATGGGGAGTGCAATTCACTCACCGCAGGAACCTTGGTTCTTGACAGGTGCGACAGCACCTTTCTTTCTCCAGTCGATGGACTTGGGCAAGTCGACCATGTCTCTGTAAGTGAACTCATTCGAGGCCTTTCCACTCTTTGGAAGGCCAGCATTGAGACCAAGATATCTGCTCTTGAACTCGTCATGAGTCATGTCGGAAAACTCGTTGAGTCCAAGCCAGTAGCTCTTAACCTTCTTGTTCGTCTCATCAATATGCTCCAGGTTGTCCCTAAACACCTCGAACCTGTTCAGCTTTTCCTCGATGGTCTAGTAAATCTTGCCATGTCTCTCCATCCAGGACTCGAAGAGTCTTATGATCTTGTCTATGCATGTTAGATCGTGGGCGGCATAGCCCACGATCGAGAAATCATGATGAGCCGAGGAACATGTGACCGAGAGTAACAACAGCATTAAAGGAAGAGCGAATAATTTGAAACTGGTAGACATTTTTTCTGTGATCCTGTGGTTTTGGATTGCTAAGGTGGATTGTGAGTACATGTTGTGTTTTTGCATGAATATATATAGGAGAATCCTGTATGGTGTCTGATACAGAAGACAAATATGCTAATGTCTGATACAGAAGATGAAATACTATTGATTCAGGTGAAATACTTTGCTTACAAGTGAAGTTGGTGGAATTTCGCGACCTGGTATACATGAGAAAACTTTAAGCTTAATTATGCCCCCCCCCCCCCCTTTTCATCTTAGTTCTTGCAAGGGTCGAAGCTTCCAAGCTTACTCTTGCCAGCTCTTCTCCTGTATTTCTTATGTCTTTGTAATTGTAATTGTGATGTCACAGTGCATCAGTGAACTGAACTCTGGTGGTATCTGCTTCAAATATCAGAATGATGATATTTTAAGCCAAATTCATCAAGTACTCCTAAGGTTACCAGTTTGAATTCTGTTTTCATTAATTTACTGATCTATCGTCTATTGGTGCTCAAGGATCTGACACTATTACCTCGTCGAATCTAGCTAGCACGTAAACAACATTATGGTATATCCGTTATCTGTGACGGAGACTCTAGGCAATGGAACATTTTGGAGAGCTCGTAATCTGCTCCAAGATTGCCACTTCCGATTAAAGATACAATGGCAAAACGACGGAGCAGATGGCTTCTTCTTCGAAAGAAGGAACAAAAAGAAGGCGCTAGCGCTAGTGTTGCTCAGAAAATATCTGCTATCAGCTTGGTATGTGATTATCAGTATGTGATATATATATGATAATATTGGATGCCCGGATGGAGACTGGATCCTGGAATTCTAATGAGGATCATGTCATCGTTTGTCAGCTCTGGGTGTACTGTGCATTGGTGAAGCCAACAGAGAAATGAGTCAGGCAACAGTCAGAGATCTAATGGACTGTTAGATCTTGCTTAGAAAATAACTTGAACCCAAAATTGACGAATATGATTGTATTAAAGATCACGGTGGAGTTGTCTTTGTTGCAGTTGAGTTTGATTTTCATTCTCACGAGAGAAACCCCATTGAGAAGGAAGAAGCCCCAAGAAAATCTACGAACAGTTGCGAAACCTCGTTTTCGGCTTTTTTTTTTTTTTAGTCAATGGTATTTCTTTATTCTCGGTGAGGTTTCTTTTATGAATACCCGACAGTAATTTTGACTCCAACAAAATCAATCTCAATTTCTTGTCCATGAAAGTATGGCATCTCATCTAGTAATATTCAGTCTTTTAAGTTGCACACTAAACGTTAAAATAGGCACCTCACGGTTCTTTGTATATATGGCTGACGCATGATCATTGTTCTCTTCTTCTTACTTAACGTTATCACAAAACACATGGACACACACCTATCGAATCAAACCATTAATCGTCACTGAAAGTTACACAGCCAATTATGGAAAGACAGGTAGATTCAAGAAAATGCAATCACATCAAGGAGGGATACAAACCATTTGTCGAATCAAAATCGCACATTGACCAAGCAAGAACATCCCGGAGAGTGAGCAACAACACAAAGACAAGTACCCACGACTTCGTTTTCACTACCTGGCACCACCTCACCACACATATTCAACTCAATTCATCCCAAATCTTCATAAATTTGCAAGAAACTGTATTTACTGGCCCAAATTTCAGCTAAATTTGGCCATTTATGAACCAAATTGGTCCATCTGGGTCCTTTTTTTCATTGTATTCATCAATTGACTTCATTTGCAAGTGTTTGAAGGGTTGGTGGCTTGATAGATAGATAGAAGTTGTGGTATCCACTCAACCCTTTGGGTTTATACTATATAATATTATAGTATCTATGATTTGATGCCATCTGTGTAGCTTTGACCTGTGTTTTTTGCTCCCACGTTGAGGTTGACTGAGATCAGATCATAGGAGGCATTGATTATGTGTGGTCTGTGTTGTGCTGTGCTGTTGGGTGTTGAAGAGCTCGCATATGAAGATGGGTTTTTGAGACAAAATGAGATTTTTGCTGCCTAAAAGTCTAAACCCATGTATAAAGTCTCCATTTTTCTGATACCCTTTTAGCACTAGCTTTTGTTCCACCTTTTCCTGCTGTCTAAATGTGAGTATAGGCCTCTTTTCTGTGTGAATCTTGTCCTTGTGTTGCCTTGCTTCCTCATTTTCTCTTTGCGTATCATTTATTGTATCATGTTCAATCTGATCTGTTGATTGGTGATCTGACTTTTTTGCTCTATTTGATATGGCACTTGATTTCTTAATCTGGGCATTGCTTGTATTTTTCCTATTCGTAGTACTTTTTATGATGTGAAGTGAAGAAAAGTGGTCGTACTGTATTGTCTGATTTATATGAGGGGAAAGGTAGTGTTTTGAGGTTGAGTTTGGATCTGTGAGTGCTGGGATTGATGAGCCATGTTGGTATCTGAGGTGGGCATTTTTTGGATTTTGTCAGTGTAGCTTTGAGTTTGGAGCTTTCTCAGTTTTGAAGAGATGAGGGGAGCTGTGCTTGTGGCTCTTGCTGCCACTGTTGGGAACTTTCTGCAAGGATGGGATAATGCTGCCATTGCTGGTATTTTTCTCTCCTGAACTGTTAGATATCGGCTCTTATTTGTTTATGTTCAAAAGTTTATTTGATATCGGGTTACGGTTAGCTTGATCTTTGACTAATCAGTGTTACATCTACTTACTTCGAATGATCAATGAGGAAATGGATTTACATTGTTGTTTACCCATTAATAACCAAGCTGTTAAGTGCAGCAGATGGCTTTACATATTGGCCCTGATCTGCAAAATCTGATATCCAATTATATGTTTCCGTTGTATATTTGCTAGGCGCTGTCATTTATATAAAGGCGGAGCTTGATCTATCGTCTACTATAGAAGGGCTTGTTGTGGCGATGTCACTGATTGGAGCAACTGCTATCACAACTTGCTCCGGGGCAATTTCGGACACAGTTGGCAGGCGTCCAATGCTGATAGCTTCGTCGCTGCTGTATTTCGTGAGCGGATTGGTGATGCTGTGGTCTCCAAATGTGTATGTCCTACTCTTCGCGAGGTTATTGGATGGGTTAGGAATTGGGCTGGCAGTGACCCTTGTTCCAATCTATATATCAGAGACTGCCCCGCCTGACATCAGAGGGCTTCTGAACACTCTTCCTCAGTTCATGGGCTCTGGCGCTATGTTCTTGTCATATTGCATGATATTTGCAATGTCATTGGAGACGTCTCCTAGCTGGAAACTGATGCTTGGTGTTCTTGCAATCCCATCTCTTGTTTATGTTGCCCTTGCGATCTTCTTTTTGCCAGAATCCCCTCGTTGGCTTGTAAGCAAAGGGAAGATGCAAGAGGCAAAGAAGGTTCTGCAGAGACTGCGTGGCACTGAAGACGTCTCAGGTTCGTTCTTCTTTTATCCACGCAATAAGGCTAAAATATTCAAAGCTGTCGTCATGTAGCCAAGCGTTCCGCTAAGGCTCATTTTCGTTGTTCGTCTAGAAGTCAACAGTAAGAATCAAATAGAACTAGCTAGCTTCTTGTTGGAAAATTCATTAAACATCATTTCCCTCTTGAATTATGAGCAATACATGTATCTGCAAGTTATTTTGTGTGCTTGTTTGTGCGTCTTGAGACTCTTGAGGTCTTAAATAAAGCTGAAGTAGTAATTTGTAAGTAGGCTGTTGCTGGTAGTGTGGCTGCGTAGTGCAGCTCCGCTTCTGCTATTCATGTTTCTTGGTGTCTGTTTTTGTTGCTGAAATACGTTTGGCCCATTCCAGGTGAAATGGCTTTGCTGGTTGAAGGTCTTGGTATAGGTGGCGAGAAATCTATAGAAGAGTACATCATAGGGCCAGCTGATGAACTTACAGATGATCATGAAGCAGGTGGCGATCAGAGCACAGTTAAGTTGTATGGTGCTGAAGAAGGCCTTTCATGGGTTGCAAAGCCAACAGGACAGAGTAGTATCAGTCTTGTATCCCGCCACGGAAGTTTGGCGAATGTGCCTCTTATGGACCCACTTGTGACTCTCTTCGGCAGTGTCCATGAAAAGCTTCCGGAATCAGGAAGCATGAGGAGCATGATTATGCCTAATTTCGGCAGCATGTTCAGCCAAGCTGATCCTCATGCTCATGGAGATCATTCAGATGAAGAAAGTCAACTGAGACATGGCGAAGAATATCGATCTGAGCATGGTGGAGCTGATTCAGATGATGATTTGCAGAGTCCTTTGATATCTCGTCAAACAACTAGCATGGATAAGGACATGTTGCCTCCACTTTCACATGGAAGCTTGCTAAGCATGGGACGCCGTGGAAGTGTAGTGCAAGGCACTGCTGGTGAAGCAGTTGCTGCTACTGACATTGGTGGCGGTTGGCAGTTGGCATGGCAATGGGCTGAAAAGGAAGGGGAAGATGGGAAAAAGGAAGCCGGGTTTAAGAGGGTCTATCTGCATGAAGGGGTTGCTACTGCTTCTCGGCGCGGATCACTTGTTTCTCTTCCTGGAGGGGATGTTGCAGGAGGAGGAGAATATATCCAGGCTGCTGCTCTTGTTAGTTCCCCAGCTTTGTATTCTAAAGAGCTTTTGAGTCAGCATCCTGTTGGACCTGCTATGGTGCATCCGTCGGGAACTGCATCGAAGACACCCATGTGGGCTGCCCTTCTTGAACCTGGAGTTAGGCGTGCACTGATTGTTGGAGTTGGAATTCAGATTCTTCAGCAGGTACTCTTTTTCTTTCTTTCTTTTTAATCTTGTTCTTGATTTTTTTTTTCCCCCTCTGATAGACTGTGTATAGCTTCTGTATTGATATCTTGGTCTTTCCTGTACTTCAATTCTGGTTTCTGTGAATATGCAGTTTGCTGGTATCAATGGTGTCCTATACTACACTCCACAAATTCTGGAAGAGGCAGGAGTTTCGGTTCTTCTGGCAGATTTGGGTCTCGGCACCACGTCTGCATCGTTCCTGATCAGCGCATTTACCACATTCCTGATGCTCCCTGGTATACTGGTTGCCATGAGGCTCATGGATATTACTGGTAGAAGGTACTAACCCAGCACTTACCTTCCTTCTTCCTGGCCTGTTATGCGCATTTACTTAGTTTGCGTCTTGAACGAGTCAGTTGGATATTCATAGAAAGCTATCGCCGGAAGTCATTTCTTTTTCATCGATAGTTTACAACTTCTCGTCCTCATATTGGTCCTCCTGTTCATGAATTATTCTTCTGCTCCTGTTTTTTCAGGTTACTGCTACTTTCTACCATTCCTATCCTGATAGTCTCCCTAGTTATCTTCGATATCAGTGAGTTGATCACCATGAGCTCAGTTGCCCACTCCGGGATTGAGACAGCCTGTGTGATCATCTATTTCTGTGTCTTTGTGGCGGGATATGGGCCAATACCCAACATCCTGTGCTCCGAGATCTTCCCTACACCCGTCCGAGGCATCTGCATTGCCATTTGTGCCCTGGTATTCTGGATATGCGACATCATCGTCACATACACATTGCCCGTCCTCCTCAGCACCATTGGGTTGGCGGGCATCTTCGCTATATATGCTGCCGTCTGCGTCATCTCGTGGATCTTCGTGTTCTTGAAGGTCCCGGAAACGAAGAGTATGCCCCTTGAGGTCATCACGGAGTTTTTTTCGGTCGGTGCTAGACAAATTGATGCTGCTAAAGGTGAATAGTCAAAATTTTCGTATCTTGATCATATTGTTTGTAGTTCCTATTTTGTAATGTTGTTATTACATTGAGATACGAAGGATAGTGTATTCTTTTTCACTTTTTTTTTGTTACTTGCACTCAAACATTAATGTCTACGGCGGGCACCTATTTTTTATGTAATGAGAATAATTTGGCCGCAATTTTTTTAATCATGAATGGAGAGAGTTTGCTTCTAATTTCTATTTTCCATATTCTCAAAAAAAAAAAAATCTATTTACTGTAGCATTCTAAAACTAAACCATACAGTAAATCCATCTGCGAAACGCCCCTTTCAAGATATACATTCCAGAATAGTTTATGAGCACATTCACGCTCAACATATCCGATCATTCTGCACATAACATACACTACATCTCTTGACTAACAGTTGCTCAGGAAAAAGGACACGCTCATGTTCGATTTATGTGTTCGAACATATGAGACTACGCTGCCAGATCTCCAGAGCAAGGGTAACATCAGGAAGACTATGATGATGCTGACTTGCTATCGGAGGCGTCTGGGGCTTCATCTGATTTCTGAAGGTTAGACTGGCTAGGCTGACCATTTGGAGACGCCTCGTCTACCTCTTCGTCGGGCTTCATATGCGGCTTGAATGATGCCTGAAGATCTTTGGCACTCACAGGATCAATCACCACATTAAGCTTCTGTTCCTACAGGCACAGAAAACAGAAGCATCAAATTTTGTGCGTACACAATCGTCCAGAAATTGATAAATATCAATTATATCAGACTATATGGATGGAGCATAACGTAATTTTCATCACGATTATATAGAAGCTAAGGTCAGAATCACAATGAAATCATACAATACAGGTACCATAAGCACTAAATACTTGAACTGACTTAGTTAATTGCCAAAAATCACCAGGACTTGCCTTTTGCAAAGCTTCCAGCTTTTTCTGAAGTGCCTCATGCTCAGCCCTGATGCGGAAAGGAACACCATGCTTTTGGAAAACATTGGTCTGAGCGAGGCCTTCATCAATATCACTTGAAGTGGTGACGAATGGATGATTTGCCGGTATCCACCGGACAGTATCAGGATCAACATCTGGAGGAAATGGGTCTCCTTCTTTGAGGAAGACCGTCGGTCTTTTCCACTGATAAGCTCGTGACCTCCTCTTCTGATGAATAGCTCTTTGTTCATCTGTGAGTGAGATAGGAGCCAAACGGTAAACTTTCCCGCACATCTCCACAGTCGAATTTCCATTGTCCGTCTTCACCAAAGGATTATTGAATGGATCATCATATATGAGAGGTTGTGATCTGTCGAGATGAATTAATAGATTAAACATCTAATTAGAATGCATTCATTGGATGCCTTGAGAGAAAGAAGACAACATTGGCACCAAACTGCAATGCAAGACGGTGGAGCTAATTGCAAAAATCATCACCTCAACACCTCAATCTACCGTTAAATAAAGCAACAAAATAGGATGTCTTGAGAGTAAAGATAGAATTCCTACATGCCTCTTCTATCAGATCTAAGCTGACCACGTCTCACGAGGTCAGCCACTGTGCCAGGTCGATCTTCCTTCTTTTTCCTGAGGACATATACTCTCACAGCAACAATCAAGCATGTTGCTGCAATACAGAAGGCAATGAAAAAATTGGCTGCTGGTGGTCTTTTTACCTGAACAATATCAAAACATTGGTGTGTCAAGTTAAA
This sequence comes from Drosera capensis, assembly GCA_001925005.1. Classification (NCBI taxonomy): domain Eukaryota; kingdom Viridiplantae; phylum Streptophyta; class Magnoliopsida; order Caryophyllales; family Droseraceae; genus Drosera; species Drosera capensis. The sequence goes on from LIEC01010743.1 coordinate 9,134, forward strand.
TTCTCATGGATGCATACACTCGACTTACAAAAGAATAATTTGACAGACAAGCTGCAACAAGCATGCAGATTGATCTCGCTGTAAAAGACCTCTTATTGGATAATTCATGGGTAGGGCCAAATAAATAGCACTGTGCAAGTTAGGAATAAGATGGACTATGAAGTAGCGTCAGGATGCCACAGAAGCTCCAACATGACCACAGAAGCTCAAGAAATAGGGTAGCAATGTCGATACAAGCTCATATTTGATCGATTCTCTTCCAACCTTGACTCTAAAGCTACCTACACACATAAGCAAGGGGCATACAACACATGCACACGACACCAATGTTTCAACATCAAAGATGATCACTACAATGGCAATGCTGCAAAATCGAAACTCTATATATCTTTTCTACATTCACGACATCAATAATCTGCAACCTAAACCCCTCATAGCGAATGGGCTAAAGTGTGAAGTGAACTTTGCCCATTAGCAATTAGCAGACCTGAATGAATAATATATACAATCAAGACGACAACCATGGGATTTGAAACTCGTGCAATCAATCATCCACATTCCATTGTTAATCATCTGGGATGACAAGGAGGAGAATATCCACTCACAGTGAAAGGAAGCCGAGGAAGAACAACCACCATCTCCCGGAACCTCACTACCCGCTTTTTCGCCTCGAACCCGACACCTGCCTCCTCGACACCCGCATTTCCACCCAAATCAACCACCTTCACCTCCTTCAGATCACCCTCAATCTCACCACCTCCACCATCACCCACCACACTCCCAACCCTAACAACCGATTGGGTCCCCAAATCTCTCCTCTTCCAACCTCGATTCACATTCAATCTCAATGGGCCCAATTGCGCCCCGAATCCGGCCCATTTCGGCTCAATTGGGCATGTGCAGATTCGCTGCAAGAATGATTCGACAATGGGTCAAAAACATGAGAGAGGAGGAATTGGTTGAAAGAAATGGTTACCTGAGGAGGAAAATGGTGGAATTGCAGACACCAAGCCGCCGCCGCCATGGGTGCAGAGTGGGGTGGAGTTGCAGAGTGGAGTGGAGTTGAGCAGAAAAGGAGTTCATGAAAATGAATGTGCATCAATTTTTGTCGCAATTGGAGATGGTCGTCGTGGGGATGTAACGATAATTTATCTAAGACGAACGAAGAAAAGAAATGATGATCTTTGATATTATGGTTTATAAATATAATTTGTCATTATTAATGGAATTTATTTATGATAAGTATTATAATAATATAATTTATTTAAAACGAAGAAAATATAATATGATGTAGAACATTAGGGTTTATAGAAATATGATTTTATATCTAAGAAAAAATTTCAGTTTTCATTCTAATTTCTATGATAAAGAAAGTGAAATGAGCTAGGGTGAAAGGTTGTTCGGACTCGACTCATTTATTCCTCCTTATGGTTTAAGCTCGACTTTAACAAGTAGTTAAACAAACAGCTTGATGTGTCCATCATCCTTGTTTGAAAGTGGGAGCAAAGTAACAAGCTCTTGTTAAGCGCGTATTATGTGCTTGGTCACGCAAATTACACCTTATCAAAAGAAAGAAGGGACAAAATAAACATAAATTTTCCCCGAGTAGATATGTATAACCATAATCCTAACTTCATTCCACTAAACACTAACCATCATTTTCAAACTTCTATCATTAGTATGTAACATCCAAACAAATCCTTGAAATTCTGGCTGTTTCCAGTCATCCTCCGATGACTCCCATATCATCTCCAGCATCATCACAAACTTCCCAGTCCGTGAAGTAAAGATCGCCATACTGGTGATCTGCTTCATTGGCTTGGCCCTCATCGTCCTCTTCTCCTTGTGGGAAGAGGAGAGAACTCTCAGGGGTCACGGGCGCCTGAGAAAGAAGGTCATGCAAGCCCTCCCAACGAGAACCTATAATCACGACGAGAGAATGACGGAATGTGTCATATGCTTGTCGGATTTCATGGCTGGAGAGAAGATCCGTGCGTTGCCTCTTTGTGGCCACAGGTTTCATGTTGTATGTATTGATACTTGGCTTGCAAGTCATTTGTTTTGTCCGTACTGTAGGCAGACCCTCGCCGGGGCGGCTGGAGAGTGCTAGGAGTGTGGTACTTTGCAGCGGAGTTCTAGTGTCAGCATTAGGAATCCTAGGGTTATTCGGGGGTCCTTTGTTTACCATTCATGTATACCTTGATTCATTATAAGGGTTTGTTGTGCTTCGTGACATTTCTTGACAATCGAATAGACTTCGTTTTTCATAAATGATAATAAAGTGATGAGTTTGATCACATGTATAGAAAACCAGTACATGAGTTTCCTTGATCAATTTTTCTGCTTTCATATTTCTCACAAAAATCAAGATACATTTGTTATGCCTTGATCTATTTTCTGATTTTGTACCATGTAAGATGGATGGGATGATGAAAGCTTCAATTTAGCAAATCCAAATGCTGATATTTACGGAGATGATCTTTCTGCTTATCAGTTACCTTGACTCTGGTCCATCAAATATATCTCCCTTTTGAACTCCATTATCAGAAGATACCTGGGTTGTTTACTTCAAGGTGTGCAGCATCTAAATGAATAAGAACGATGATTCTTTGAGGTACTTCGATCCATGGCATTCTGCGCGATGTGTGTAGCAGAAGTTGAATAAATTAGCTTTGTACTTCGCCTATTATGCTTTTATCCATGAAATGCTTGGTCATGTAGAATTACTTTGTTGGTTATGATTCATTTAATTTCAACATTTCGGCACTCAGCACTCCACATATCATCTTCCTGAACTTGGAATTTCTGAGTTTGGGATGCAGCTGAAGCTGTGACTATGGACTCCGTTCAGCAAGATTTCATTCGCAGCGCAACCAGACATCACCAGAATAGCACAAAACTCCAGTAGACATAACTCACCTTGACTATCGAGTCTTGGCATTGACAGGCCCTTTTTTTGATACAAAGTCAGGAAGTTAAATAATAGCCTCACACATTAGACTGGGCGAAAATATATCAAAGACAGGATGAATCAGAAATCTGACTTGCGCTCCAGTCATCCCTAGTGATTGATAGACGGGGCACTCCATAGTACATGCAAAGAGTGAGAAGAGGCCTTTCGTTTGGCGAAACACATAAGGTATCCAACCAGGTAATGTAAGGTGACTGATCCCTCCTTCCTATGTCACCAATTCAAACATAACATAGCAAGGCCATGGGCTTAATCACCACCTCGGACAACAGCTATCACGATTCACGACCAACGCCATTGCAGCACAGCTAAACAATTTGAATAGCCGCAACTCAACACAGGATACGTGATCATATTCCAACAACTCAGATGCAGCAAATTACATTAACGTAAACCATGTAGAGCCAAGTAGATTTAAAGAAAAGACGTGAAAATTATAACCTGAAACCGCATCCACATCAATTGCACTGTTAGAATTATGTACACTTCACTGTTTCATTAGACCTACATATGCCGATACAAGTGCAACAGTTAAAATAACCTTGCATTGGTCACCCCTTCCTAAATCCCTTCTCATTGCTCATCTATAACACTATCTTCAACAACAACAACAATAACCTAGTTGTTCTCGTCGTCATCGACAGGATCTCGGACTATCCTCAACAACAGACGCAACAATTTAATTTCCCAACTTCAACATATATCAATCCCTATAAAACATCTCATTTCATTATCTAAACAAACCACATAGATAACGTAAAAACACGAGCTTCATTCCTGTAATAAAACACAACCACCTCGCCTAACAGCTAACTTTTCCCTAAGGCAAGAATGTCGCTGCCACCATCGCCGCCACACCGCCACCACCACAATTCCGACACCGCGGGTCCCCCGCCCCCAAAACCCTCCGACACGACGGACACGACGAGTGCGACACTAACCACCTATCAATACAAACCACATGGAACCCGTGCCCGCACTCCGGCAACACCCTGACCTCTTCCCCCACCACAAACTCCGACAAACAGATCGCGCAATCATCGGATCGGACCTCATCGGCGGAGATGGTGAGTTTTGGGAGCGATTCGAGGACTTTCTTTTTGAGGCCGGGAGGCGAGGAGAAGGTGGCGATGGTGGTGCTGGAGGAAGAGGAGAGGCGGCGGATCCAGGCGCATCGAGCAACAGCGAAGAGGCCGAGGACGCAGATCACGGCGCAGAGGAGAGCGGCGAGGATGAGAACCAAGCCGTCGGGGTTGGGGTTAGGGTTAGGGTTAGACGGCACGGACGATGCCGGAGATGTCATGACGGAAGTGTGTCTGGAGTAACGAGTTTGGGTAACAAGAGTCGCTCTGTATTGATGAAATGTTGTGTGCAAGTGTAACGTGTTGTTGGAATGTTAGGGTTGTGGTTTTGATAACTTACCTAACACAGTGTCTAGTGGCTTTATCTGATACGGAAAGTGAAGTCCATGCTATTTGGCCGGTGTCGTTGTCACGATGTTAGTGTGCAACGATGAGGGGGGATCTCGTGGTTGACGTATTACATACGTTTTATGAAGAAAACTGATAGGGATTACCATTTTCGTTGACGGGTACTCTTCTTATTTGTGATCAAGATATTAATTTGATTAGTTTGAGTCATGTAAAGGTCACTCTTCGATTTGAGGTTGTGAGCGAAAGAGGTTGTTGCTACTGTTAATTACTGCCACCACAACCATAGGTCCATACTAACCCCGTTTACCATACAATTACGACAACAACATAGCTATGACGTCGAGATTGAGGTACATCGCATGGCATGCAGGAATGACACACATTGACAAATTAAGTCGACGCTTTAGTTAGGTTAGTCTGGGCAAGGATCGCAGGACCATTCTAAGTCGTAACAAAAGTAAATGCCTCGAAAATAAAGATTGAACTACTACATTAGTCTACTCTTCTCGCATTTCTTGTCGATAAAACTCACAGCACATAACCCTGGTATAGTACAAGTTCATCAGGCTTGGTAGTTATACCCAAATAGGTACATCAGCAGGTGACCACTCTCTTTTCGAGTCAATAATGCATCATCGAATCTCCTCCTCCTTTTCGCCTTCTGAGGGTGCTCGTATCTGTGTGACAAGAGACCACTCAAAGAATTCGACTGGAAGGCGACTGCTCGAACCCTTTCGTTATCAACAGGACTAGGAAAAGGGCGACATTCTATCTCAGAGAAGACGAAAAAAGAATGTCGAAGATATTCTCCCTTTAACTTGGTAAAAAGAATCGCAGATCTGTGTAGGAATATCTATCATCTGATACATCCTTTATATGAAGAAGAAGAATCAGCAAAGTGATACGACTGCGACACGAGCAAAATAAGATAGAATAAGATTGTCTTTGCATCTTTGATCGGAATCTTGAGGACAGAGGGATGGATCTTGAACAGCGATTGGCTCTGCAATGGATAAAGGGAAGCATCTCCTGTAAGCATGAAGGCCCTGGCCCTATCAGAAGAATCTGAATATCGAAATAAAAGAAAAATGGGGATAAGCTAATAAATCTTCAAGATTACTAAGCTTAACCGGCGCACCACCATACAAGCAAAGGAAAACATCACACCCACATATTCCCGTCAAGTGTATGGAATGGAGAGGACGAAATGTATGCATAACCACTTTTGAATTCCCCTATCTTTAGGTACAGCTCTACTTGCCCTTGGCCTTCACAAGCAATATTCTTTTTAATTCAGTAGTTTGTATATATGAATGGCGTAACCATCACTCTAGTCACGAATCAAGAGCCCTAACAGATTGCATATGCTTTACTTGAGGGATCAGCTTTTCTATATAAAGCATGCATGACTGACCCTCTACATGCTCATCATGTGAATCATAACACATGTTTTATATGACATACAGCAAACAGCTAAATCAACTAGGAACTGGTACCAACTTGTCATATCTGAATCAATAAATCATGCTGTTGCCAACATAAGAGAACTTGATGGATCAATACCCGCTATCAGATATGGTGCTATCTAGCAACATTGAATACAGTGTCAAGATACCAAACCTTACACTTAAAAAAATCAAGAAAGTTCTGCTAAGAACAATCACTGACATCAAGGACTACAAGAGAGCTAAGCTTTTCGCACAAATCACAAGTCGTATCTTATATTCCATCTGCCCAACATATCAGCGTTGAAAGTCCAATTGTTCTCCCTGATTTGCAGGTACGGGACCTGAAATATAGACCAAAGTGATATCAAGGGTGCATGAAGTGATCAAACACAAACGCACAGGAACTCCCATTTGACAGAAGAGAACGAACATGAGGACTAATTTGATCTATATGGCATAACCAAAAGGTTATTTTTTCGGGGCCTTACCTTCTCAACAACTTCATAGCCAAGTTTGATTCTTACATCTTGTTCAGGAAGAAAATTTAAAATACTCCATGAGAATTCAGCCGCTCCTTGGGACTTCCACTAAATCAATCAAAGAGCAAGTAAGCAGCCCACTGTTGAAGAATGAGATCTAGAATAGGTAGGAATTTAGCACAATGAAATTGGCAAATACAGTAAAGAAAAAGAAAACCACAATTCTCTTTTTCGTTAGAGCAGCCATGGGTATGATTCATAAGGACAGGATAAGATGATATTTGATAAGTAGAGTTCGTGATGGAAACAGCAACCCCCCCCCCCCCC
>LIEC01010743.1:15811-94687 GCA_001925005.1 Drosera capensis
AGTTCTCTCTTGACGCTAAAATACGTCTGCCAATCTGAAGGGGACAGATGAAGTTGATGACGTGAAGCAGGTCAGTTTGCATTGGATGCACATAGTGTTCTGATACTTGATGACTTTTGCAAGTGAGGCCTTACAACCAAAAGACCAAAGCGAAAGGCTTTGGAAAAGTAGTTTATCAACAAAGAAATTTTTTCTACATTGTTGGGTCAAAACATAGCATATATCAGTATGTTCTTCACAAAAAAACATTGAGAAAGAAAAGTTAACCAAAGAAACAAACCTCCTTAAATTCTTTATCAACATCACTACGTCCCTTGATGTAGAAGTTCAGCAAGCCATTCGTAGTTACAGGAAATGCTTTCTTGCCACGGATGCTATATTGAATCTTTCCTTGCTTTCTATGTTGCAGTGCCAACCCATACCTCTCATATAGAACACCCAACCCAAGACTTGCTGAAATCTGTCATCGATAACCACACAAATTCAGCATATTATATTGAAGTGAAGAAAACAAGGGATGAGCTTCAACATAAGCAGCTTGGAATAGAAAATATATTTAAAAATAATAATAAAAAATCATAACATACATCAGGATAGAAGTGCCTCAGAGTAGCATCAAAGAAGCTTGGCGCTCCCCACTTTGTATCTAGCTCCCCACGGACCTGACATTGTTGAAAGTTCAATCAACTTGATCGAAGATAGTCTAGGAAGAAAAAACATTTTCAAGAGTAAAAACTAAATTCAAAAATTGAAAACAGGAAAGGAAAATCACGGGCATCAAACAAGTTGTAAAAATCATAAGAGCTACATTGAAGTCACGAAATGAGGGCAGCTTACACAAGAAATGCCAATGGAAAAAGTTACTGCTCGAGTGTCGTGGAAAGCGAACACACAAAGACAGTTTATGTAGCGAGGCTGAGTTCCAAACATATAACCAGCACCAAGCAAAACGAAGCCAATGTCTCCGAATGAATATAAACACAAACAAGCACCAACCTATGGTCCCATGGTGTTTATTTAAAGAAGAACATGACTAGCTTTTTTTAAAAAGGAAATCCGGAAGGATTTCTTAGCTTTCGCTGACGGGCTCACCACTACAAAGTAGCTCGACACTCAGCGGGTTTTGATCCCCTTACCTCTCCCCTCATTGGAGGTTTGACTTAGTCACTTACATGTGGGGATGAGCCCCTCTCTCAATAAGAACATGACTAGGTCCTGGCTGAAAAAGCCCAAAAACCCTATCCAATCTTGAATACCAAATCCATTCCACCCTTCAACACCCAATATCATAGTTGTTATTCAGCGAACATATACACCCACAAACACCGATTTGAAATCCAAGAAAAACCACAATCAACAAAACCCCAAATGCAGATTTCCCTAAACCCTCATTGCTCTTCACCACCCCACGACAAAACCATGCAAAACCCTAACCCCACAAAACCCACCAAAACCAACCAGTCCCCTCCCAAATGAAATCACCCAACACAATATCACAAAGGGCTTCAAAATTCAGCGTTCAATTGCGTATGAAAATTTGTACACGAGAGGATGAAGAGGAGGAGGAGAAGAAGGTGGGAAACCTGCAAGTGAGTGTTGGAGTCAATTGGATATTTCTCTTTGGCGTGGATTCGAAGAGATTTTGAGTCCCCGCTGAATCGAAGTGAGGTCTCCATTTTAGGTGTTCCTGTGTAGAGCAGCCCTCAGGTTGAAGATGTCTGTGTGGATAGAGTATCGCATAATCATAACATAGTACATCCAAATCATCCTTCTGGAATTGGTGCTATATGATTAGGATGACGGTTGATGTTTTAAGTGGTTGTTTGATTCTTACAGTTCATTGATGCATGAGATTGTTCCAACAAGGAACATTTCTCGACAAATATATAAATTTAGTGAACGGATAGTGATAAAGTAAACTAAACATTTTTCAATTTAAAATCTACATGTTTTGATGAATTTATAGAAAAAATTCGCTAATCAGGTTACATTTTTATGCTAAAAGCGATAAAGAAACGGCCAAGAGTCATCCGGAGAAACCAAATCCATGATTACGTACCATCATTTTCCTAAAACACAGGAACAACGGTCGGTTTAACTCTACCCAAATGACAGAAAATCCCCTAACTAATCAATAGGTTGCTGCAAATAGTATACATACAGCAGCAAAGATTTTAAACCTGTCATGCTACCTACCATAGTGACATTAATAGTAAAATGGTCGGAGGCTTTCCCCTCCCAGTAAATCGGGTTGTGTAAATGATCAGCAGCAAAATGAACGCATCTTTGTCGCACTAGCGTGATGCATCGTCCCCATGTGGAAGGTATGCGAGCAACAAGAACATTCTCCTAGTAAGCGTCACACTGTATTTCACGGGCTATAATCTAACACAAAATTTAGAACCACTCAGTCCTTTATCATGATCCTGTCAACAGATCACGAGGAGGCGACAGCTTTTCTTCAAGGTCAACGGTGGCAGTAACTTTCGCTATCTCTTGTTCTTGACCTGGTGTATCAGCTTCTGCATTGCCGCTCTCTCCCAATGTTTGAGTAGGCATGCCTCCTGGTTTTCCCTCATTCTTCTTCTTGGCATTTTTTTCCACTTTCTCAAAGCCTTGGAGGTTTGCTCGTCAAAGATAGATTGCTTCATGTTAGACCCATCGGCGACAATTGACAAAACCGCCCACAGAAACAAAAATGAGCTTGGAGTAAAACGGGTTTACTATTTGAACAGAGCACAATAGTGTATTTTTGCACGAGACCTGAGTCACAAGGGCATACAGCGGCAGGGTGATGTAGCTACAAGTGATTTGGACTGTTATCCTGTGCCATTGCAAAAACATAGCTTTCACTCAGAATACAAATATCAAGCATCATCGACACGATATGTCTAACATCTACTGCTTACAAGGAGAACTAAGCATTGAAACCCAGCTCAAATAACATGATATGAACTTATGAAGAGCGTTCAAGCTCATGAGGGTTGCAGAAATCCCACTGAGGTTTAATGTTCATATCAAGATTAGTGTTTGCAATAGTGAGAGGAAAGTTACTGTGAAAGCAAGACCTCAGCCCAAATTCATACTGCAAGAACAGATTTTATCTCATGAAGATAGAAGCAGACACGATATTGCAAGTAAACCAATAGGGAGCAAAGATTCAGGGATTACCCATATCCAAAAGAAATAAGTGATCTCCAACGCATTCTGAAAAATAAAACGGCAAGCAACGAACTTGTCAGTGGTACACAACGCCCAAATTTCTGACAGTAATTTAGTGGATTAGGCATAGATATCAGTGACAGAGGCATATTAAAAGGTACCTGAAAGAGTACGTAATGGATCAGATACAGAATCAATTGAGGCCACGAGAGCCAAAAATAACTATCCGAAAGTTGAATGAGAGGCATTCCTTGGACGACTGCATGCCTTTCAGTGATCTCAACAGCCATAGCTGCTATAATAGCTTGAAGCTTTGTACCAACAGCTAAGATGACCTGCAAAATAAGCAGAGTCGTTTTTTCTAGCCACCGAAATTTGAGAACAAAGGAGTAACACAAAAAAAAACAAAAAAAAAACTGATGGACTTTTTAAGATTGCTCCTTACCAGCAGAGGAAGTAATGACAACCAGGTCATGGCCTGCCACGCTGGAACAACCAACACAAGGGATGAGTAAGCTCTGAAGTACTTGGTAAACCTCATAAGACAATTTAGAACAAGAAAGAAACAAAACTTACTATCAACATTGACAAGCAAAAAGAAGATTGCTGATGCCCACAAGAGAGGACTGCCAGCATCATCATAAACAAGACGGCCAAGAAAATTAGCAACACAAGGTAAGCACAAAAAGGAATGGACAAGATCAGATTTTCACGAAGCTCGTTAGGGCTGTAGTTCTATACCTGATACCAACGACTACCTTAAAGTCGTCTTCTAGAGATCTTTTGATATATTTCTGGAAATCAAATTTGCTTCCAGGGGCTAAGTGAACCTACAAGAAAAGAGTAAACTAAATTAGTATGTAACTTGTTATGTGTAGAATCCAATGAACATCTTCATTTCTGATCATGAGTCTTACGTTAATAAATCCATGGTGCAGGGTTAGGTAGTCAGATCTACGAACAGACCTGAAGAATTGGCGGAAGAAGCATGTCTGTAAAAACTCAGAGAACATTAGCAACGGTTGCAGGAAAACAGCATAGGAATTGCAAGGGAAAAATCAGCAAAATGCATTTCGCTTCAATTTATCAAAGCAAGTAGAATTACAATTGAGCGTGTATTGCTTACAATATAGAAGAGGAAAGGTGTTCTAATCCAAAAACTGGCGTTTTCTCTGACAAAAGACGTCTCATGAATAAGCCTGAACCTAGCAGGACCTGCATGATTTGCAAAAACCTCACTCAATTTCGAAGTCCAACAAGACAAAGCATAAACTGTGATCAATGGAAAATGCATATATAGCTAGGAGTAGGACATAAAGCTGATAATTGAAACAATTTAACTAGTATTTACTGAAATCAAAGAAATTTTAATGCCTTAAGATTTATTCAACTCCAATCTATATTTGAAGCTCCCAGAAGAGCAGACCACTAAATTATCTCCAGAAGGAAAAACGCAGGACAAGTCTACAAAAAAACGAAAGGCGAATTTGGTTGGCATGCACCCTCTTACCTCTAGTAGCCTCTTCACGAGATAACACCTCCCGTTCCCAGTCTTACCACCTACCTCTCTGCATTAAGGAAAACCAAAAATTAGCATGTACCAACAAATCAGTCTCATAAATTTACTAAAAGAACATGATAAATTGCCTGATCCTTCAAGCTAATAGAATGCCAACTTTTGAAACGTTTACCGGTTACTGTACAACAACAAGGCGTGGAAGAAGCTTCATGATTAGACCCACCTTTAGTCTTCCCAGCATCATTGTTATAGCACTGTAGATGACATGAAACACTACCAAGAAGAATATGAAGATGTGCAACTGATGCAATCCATGGACAGATATAAGCGGTAATTGTCCCTGTTGCAGAAGAAAAACATCAAGAGTTGGTAAATTCATTAGAAATGAGATTCTTCAATACCTTACGCACAGCAAGAAAGGGGTATTTAAGCACAGTAGTAGCTAATGCTGAATATTTCTTGGACTTAAAAAAATCTTAGAAACTCATTAGAAATAAGATTCTTCTATACTTTTTTTTTTTAAAAAAAAAAATCCAACTCCCTGCAAATAACGATCCTCTGCAGACTAGGTTTTAAGATATTACCTAGAACCCAATCACCTTCTTAAAAATAAAGTTACCAGACATGGCTGCCAGATTACTTGGACTGCTTGGTAATCAAAATGGTAATATCCACTAGAAAGTGAAATTTTGGATGCAAATATTGGATATGAAATTTTGGCCAAATGTCAGAAGCAAAGAAATGAATCCTAGAACCATAAGCTCTGTAAAAAAAAAGCATATGGAGGAAAAAAAAATGTCAAGCCTTGAGCAAATAAATTTTCTTACATCATCATTTAAAAGTTTGAACTCTCAAAACGAGATTTTTTTCATGTACAACTTCTTCAACTTTTGTCTTCTTACTGCCTTTAATCTTTTCAAGGGCTTCAAAGAGAGCTTTCTTGGGCTTTTCTTGAAAATACTGGATCACAAATTAATATTTTTTTTAAAAAAATATAAGAGCAGATTTAGTACTTATGAATACGAATACAAATAAAGAGTGTTTTGCATAAGTAAACAGTAAGCAATTAGTCCCATGCACATTTCTACTCCATTGAAACAAGTCCAGGCTTTATTTGGTAACGGTAGCATATACTTTAGATTTTATTACTCCAGCTTCAAGAATAAAGAGTAGATCCCATGGTCATTCCACTTTCACCTCTGAACTGGTATCTCCATAAGTTCCATACTTCCATACAATATTTCAGCTAGGGTTGACTGCGTAGACTGCAAAACTCGAAAGACTGATACGACGAGACTGTGAACTCAACATTATTGCCTACAGATTCTTGGAACCAAAAAGAAAGAAGAAATGCACTTTGCTAGAGAACTGATAGAGATGGAGAGTCAATAAAACTAGTCGCATCATAAAACAATGAAGCTCCATCATTCAACCTTAAACTTCCCAAAACGTTTGGAAAGAATTGTTGGACTTTCTCTAAAATAAACCATGAAGGTGAGAAGATATAGGCAACACAACCATGTCGTACAAAGACTGAGACTATGCCTCAACTGGCACCAGGATGATAAAACATACAAATGAATTATGCTCCATAAGCAGAGTTAGCAAATAGGCGCACACATCCGACAAAGGCACCAACAAAGCCATCTCATTATCAACCTAGGTTGCAATCTACAAATGTCAGAGTACGACAAACAGGTGCAAATCTGTTGTTCAGAGGCACCATTGTATCGCAGGCAGTTCAAGATGACGAATCCTTGAACCACATGAAATTTTATGTCACAAGAACAATGGTGAAATTGAAGGGCAATGAGAGGAGAAATTTGAACCAAAAGAAAATGGGGTCACACCCCCGTGACAGACAGGAATGCTCACCCCTATACTACAACCACTTTTGTTGATAAGAAGTTTCGCATGTAAAATTTTAGATAGTTCTCAAAGTAAGTGCTGCAAATTGCAAACTGTTTTTGCGTGTAAGTTATATTCACATGTAAAACGTTACAGAATGTGTTTAGCTATTACTCAAAATAAAGAAGTTGTAATTTGATATCAGCTCATTAAATAAATAAATAAGGAGATCATATAAGAAAAAAAAAATTCAATGTAATGTGAAGTGCAATAAGTGTTTCACTTCCGAGGATCACACACACCATCTTCAACTTGGAATTCAATGCACTCCCATACCTTTTTTTTCTTTTTTTGTGATAAAATGCACCCGCATACTTAATTACTTACCATGATCAACTGTCTAAATTTTGAAGGTTTACAGCGAATTTTGTCCTCGATCAACGATGATAATTTAAGTTATATATTTCTATCATGTGTTACGTAAAAAAAATTCATCATTTTATTCGTTCGAAAACAGAACTTCTAAAACTACATGTCAAATAATGATGTATAATATTAATATCGAAAGCATAAGAAATAATTAGTACTACCTAAATTTCATAACGTTTTAATTTGTTTTTGTGAATATAAAGTTTGACTCGTGTAACAAGACTATCAAATGGTATTTGTCGTTAATCGTGAAATATAAATGATTGTTTTAACTTTATATATTTTAACATATCATATGTTATGTCCGGTCCATAATTATTATAACGTTTCTCACTTCTTATACTGTTCAACATGTAATTTGATAAGTTTTATTACACATCTAAATGATATGGTTTAAATTTTTCAATGACATACAGTTATAATACATGATGTTTATTATTATTAATATTCATGATATTTTCTTTAAAAAAATTGATGATCCCGCAACATCAATAAAAAATTGAATCTTTTTATAATAACGATTAAAATTTTTATTGTTATATTAATCTGATCAAAAAATTATAATTTTTTTAAGAAAAAAATATATCTTATAATACATCAAATGTTAGGGATGAAAGATATATAGACATTATACGGGTAGAAAAACAACAATAACCAAATACTGAGCTGGCGCACACTCGTTTTTATCAGTTTTTTTTCCCCCATTGTGTGGGACTTTGTTTTCAATGTATTGAATTGAACTGAATAATCAACTCTTTCCTCTCGGTTTCCTTTCTCCCCAGCCTTCCCCTTTCGTCAACATTTTGCTTCCAAACCCCCTGCCATGTCTGCGACCGATCGCCGCCGCCGATCGCCGCCGCAATGAAACTCCGATCTCCAATCATCCGCCGCCTCTTCCTCCTCTCCCTCCTCCTATCCACCCTCAGCCCCTCCGTCTCCGATTTTCCGCGTCCCGTGCCGCTCCTCGATCAGCCGCTAGAAGAGACGTCGCTGGTCCCCGTTACCGGTGGGTCCGAAGCGGAAATCGTATCGGAATCTGCTGATCCGATCAAGCAGTGAGTGTGATTGTTTTTGTCTAGCTGGGATTTGATTTGTGGGATTTGGCTGCTTTGAGGTTTTGGATTGAATTGTAAATGGTGACTAGAAATTGGGGTTTTGTTGAGGGGACTTGTTTGGTGTTGATTGGAGGAGAAAAATTGGATTTTGGTTTGTGGGTTTGATTTTGGTTGTGATGTTTTTATTTGGGTTTTGTTGAGGTTTGAGAATACAAAGCTTGATTTGGAGATAGAGTGCTGACAAGAAGTGCATATAAGATTCTGGATTACTCCACTGATCGCCGATTGGTTTTGAGTTGGGGTTCCAGAGGTTTAGAAGGGTTTGTTGGACTTGAGCTTGCTTAGGAGTTGATGGCTAACGTAATGTTTTCATTTGATACTAATCCGGCTTTGATATGGAAATGAAGAGGGAAAATTGATCGGGTATTGTCAGATAGATAAATGTCGCTATGCTATGTGACAACAAGAGTTGTTAAGATGTTAAATTGAGCTCTTTTTTGAGAAATTTTAGTGGAATTGGATACCATTTGATTTTGTTTATTTGGTGATTGCTATTCAGGCATGATGCCGTTCTAGTTGCTGCTTTAGATGGGACTTTATCTCTGGTCGAGATCAGTACGCGAAGGATACTATGGACGTTCAAGTCAGAGCATCCCATTTATTCGTCGTATCAGGCTCCTATGAATCTGGATGCTCATGACGGGCGGTCTTTTTCGCGGAGGGATGATACCTACATGGATTGTGGAGATGACTGGGAGTTGTACGTGCATGATAGACTAAAGGGCATCAAGAAGGTATTCAACTGATTCAATTGTATCCACATGTGTCTGTGAGTCTCTTGAACCACATGCATACCCTTATATGGTCGTCAAGCTTTCATTTGAAAAATCAATAATATTCCAATTTTATAGATAAAGAGATGATCTTTCACTCCTGATCATTTGCTACTTTCCACCTGATGACAGTCTTCGACTCTCAATTTCCTGTCTTTCCAGAGATATAAGTTCGACGCACAAGGATTCCTCAATTTAACTCCGGTCTTATCAGAAAATGGTTCTATGATAACCGGACAGATGACTACTAGCACTATAGCAGTGGATGCAAAGACAGGAGCAGTGATTTGGGCTATAGGTCCTTCCGGTTCTCCAGGCCTGAGTTCTTCTTTTGTGGAAAACCCAGTAGTTATAAAAGAAACTGATACCAACTTGGAAACGAAGATCATCGGTGGACAACAACTTACCATTACGAGGAAAGATTACACATTTACAGGGCACTCTATGCTATCTGGTCAAGTCCTTTGGAATCTCACATTTGCTGAAATTGAGGCTGATTTATCTTGTCCGGGATCTGATAGTTTTGGTGCACCAAGTATTCTTGGTTTAGAGGATGAGATAGATTCAAGGAGGTCCGGTTATTGTCGAAGTAGTGTCCTTGTCTTCCGTATCAGGGATGGTGGCCATTCAGGGTCCTCATCTGTTGTTGATTCAGTTGACAGCTTACCCGGGGATGTCATTCTTTCTCTTCCACCGGTCGAGTATCCTCCTTTACCTCCTCCCAAGGATATGAGCCTTCTGGTACCTTTTCATGAGTATCCCAGTGATTATCATAAAGGTAGAAATTCTCAAGAAGAGTTGTTGGCACTGCCCTCTGCTGAGGTTGATTACCTTAAAGGAACCAGCATGTCTTATGAAGCGAGTGCCACACGTGTCTTGTGGTTAGGGGCCCTAGGCTTCCTTTTACTTTTTGTTGGGTCTTTTTTCACCATGCAAGTGACCAAGCAACGTGAAGACACAAAGTCAAAAGCGCTGGCTGCAAAGAAAAAAAGGACCAAGAAATCAGGGGTCATGAAGGACCATGCTAACGTTGATAAAGCTAATAGTTCACTAGTAAACAGTGATGAGCTTGCTGTTGATGAGAAAATTGCTACTAAATCGATCTTGAATGCAAATGATCCGAGTTATGCTCATGTGGATGGACGCAGAATAGGGAAGTTGATTGTGTCTAGTAATGAGATAGCAAAGGGTAGCAATGGAACCATTGTGCTAGAGGGTATCTATGATGGCCGTCCTGTGGCTGTGAAACGGTTGGTGCAGACACATCATGATATGGCAATAAAAGAAATTCAAAATCTAATAGCTTCTGATCAGCATCCAAACATTGTCAGATGGTACGGGGTAGAGTTCGATGAAGACTTTGTCTACCTCTCGTTGGAGAGGTGTACGTGTAGTTTATATGATTTAGTTTACTTGTACTCTGGGACCATGCAAATTACAACTGCTACGAAAAACATGGAGTCGGACTTCACGGATACTGAGTATGTGATGCAGTTGAAACAGAAGGTGGAGAGTGATAAAGATTTCACCTTGTGGAAGACAAACGGATATCCTTCAGCTCAGCTGTTAAAGTTGATGAGGTTAGCCTCGCCCTGTCCTTGACAAGATTTTTCCTGTCAGTCTTTCTAAATGACATGGTTCATTGTATGTTGAGACCTGATCCCCCCCCCCCCTCTAACTTTTAACTGGTACCGCAATTTCAGCAAAGCTGTTGAAACTTTTAATTATGTCATGGGCGTCGGGTTTTTCTTTTTCTTTCCTTACAAAAAATTGATAAATGACAATTTGAGTTTGGTTATGACGTTACATGATTGCCTTGCTACTAAACTTTTCTGATGCTCATTTTTCTCCTGGGTCGGTTCTATGTCAATATCATGAGTAACTCCCTCATGTGCTTGCTTTTTCCATTTTCTTTGTGAAGATCTTGTAATGAAATCTTTTGTGTAAGCATGGATATTCAGTTGCTCCATTTGTAAGGCAATGCCTTTGCACATTCAGGGTGGGGAAACGATTTCTGTACAAGAACTGCTGATAAGCGAATGCTCATCTCTATAATTTTATTTGGCCTGTAGTAACTTTCCATCTACATTTGTAAAACATCTGTTAGGACCTTAGGGTTTCTGCCTTGGGTACAATTATTTATTCTGCCTTAACATTGTCACATTTAAACTGCTCAACATTTATTTCTGGCTTCATGCTTTCATCGTATCTTTCTTATACTACATTTTTCTTCTTCAGGGATGTGGTCGTTGGGCTTGCGCATCTGCATGAACTTGGAATTATACACAGGGATCTGAAGCCTCAGAATGTATTGATAGTCAAAGAGAGAACTTTTTCGGCAAAACTGTCAGATATGGGAATAAGCAAGCGTCTTGATGGAAACTTGACTTCCGTAACCCACCATGCTACTGGTGAGTATTATCTTTGTTTTTCCTTTCCAATGTCTTCTCATTTCGGAGGCTTGAATGCCTGACTGTTTCACGCTTATTGTATTTATATTAAACAATCGAGAAGATGCCTTCTGAATCCATTACTAATAGGTCTTCTATTACACAAACCCAATACAATTTGTGGACGATCTCCTTGTGCTGATGGTATGAACCGAGTTTGAAACTGCAGGTCTAGGGAGTTCAGGTTGGAGAGCACCTGAGCAACTTCTTCATGGTCGCCAATCGCGTGCAGTGGATTTGTTTAGTCTTGGTTGTGTACTATTTTTCTGTATGACGGGTGGCAAACATCCGTTCGGCGACCACTTTGAACGTGATGTCAATATCGTGAAGAACCAAAAGGACCTGTTCTTGGTGGAACACATGCCAGAAGCAATCAATATCATTACCCAACTTTTGGATCCTAACCCACAATTGAGGTAAGATTTGATTTGCCTTGAATTTTCTTTTCACAGTGCTGTTCCTGTAAAAACTTCTGATGCAGATATGCGGACACAACATGAAAACATTAGAAGATTGGACGTGGACTGCTCTTCGCCTTGTAAAATTAATTTGTCATTTTCATTAGATCTCCGTTGAAGGGTGTTATGTGAAATGGCTATTGTGTCTTGACAGGCCAACAGCTGTTGAAGTTATGCACCATCCACTATTCTGGAGTTCCGATGCCAAACTGTCATATCTTCGTGATGTAAGCGATCGTGTCGAACTCGAAGATCGACAAACGGACTCTGAACTGTTGAAAGCACTAGAAACTGTGGCATCCTCAGCTTTAGGAGGCAAGTGGGATGAGAAACTGGAAAATGCATTCCTCAATAACATAGGCAAGTACAGGCGCTACAAGTATGACAGTGTTCGAGATCTTCTCCGTGTCATACGAAACAAGTTGAACCATTACAGAGAACTTCCTAAAGAAATTCAGGTGTTACTGGGGCCAGTCCCTGAAGGATTTGATACCTACTTCACAAGTCGGTTCCCGAGGCTGTTGATCGAGGTGCATGGAGTCATACAGAAATACTGCAGAGAAGAAGAGTGGCTCAGTAAGTATTTCAAGACTAGTTTCATCTAACCAACACCATAATTATAGATCTTCGGTATACTCCTGTAAGCTGCAAATAGCTCAAGTGTACATAATTTTCTTGGTCATCCACCATTGTCAAATTTGTGTATTGATATACCGATCCGAACCTCACTAACATATAGCATCTGTGCAACCGTAACATATCACATACGTGACAATGAAAACTTGTCTTATGTCTAAATTCCGTTGGATAACTTCCTGCGAGGCCGCGAGGGTATCGATCCATCTGATCAGTTTTTGCTTTTGTGTGGTTCGTGGAAGCCTCATTTGCTCGAAGGGATCGAAAATGAACTTGTTATCACGTCCCCTTGTGATGCAGGGTCCTCTTCACTTTCGCCAATGTCTCGGTCGTCTCTTTACAGGGTTTTAACAGAAAGCGCGATGGCAAGAACTTGCGCGTTGAATTCGATGAATTGTGCTAAAGATTGGTCCATCCAGACTAGTCTAACATCGACTGGTCCACTGTTGCTAGTCGGCAGAGACTCGAGCTATAGATTATGATGGCATGTTACTCGGTTTAGGAATGTAGCTGGCACCAGCAAAAGCTCTTAGCATGTGTGCTTCTGTTGCTAGTCGGCAGAGACTCGAGCTATGGATTATGATTGCATGTTACTCGGTTTAGGAATGTAGCTGGCACCAGCAAAAGCTCTTAGCATGTGTGCTTCTGCCTACGAGCTATCGTTTTCAATTTTTACAGGAAGAGGATTGTGGACAAATTCATGATTATCAATTGTTCCCAACACTACTCGTTCTCCTGACGCTTGAAGGATTACTGATATGAGTCGCTCATTCTGGATTAAAGCTGAAAAGATATAATCAATTATTCACTCCGTCTCAAAATTACCGTAATGTTTTTCTTTTTCTATTCCGTCTCAAAATTATCGTAACACATGAAAAAGGTTAAAAACACAATAAAAACAACTCAAATATCTTCAAAACACTCAAAAACAAATGAAAATTTTAAAACATCATATAACAACCTCAAATCTTTTCAAAACGCAAGAATATATCGAGAGAGCTTTTAAATGATTTAAAACACTCAA
Source organism: Drosera capensis (assembly GCA_001925005.1). NCBI lineage: Eukaryota > Viridiplantae > Streptophyta > Magnoliopsida > Caryophyllales > Droseraceae > Drosera > Drosera capensis. The sequence goes on from LIEC01010743.1 coordinate 29,226, forward strand.
AAAGGCTTAAAATATCATAAAAACAACTCTCATCTCTTAGAAATACCCAAAAACTAATGCTAAAGGCTAATAAACATCATAAATTAAATCTCAGATCACTTGAAAATGGAAGAATCTATCATAATAGTCTTAAAATGATCTTAAATTACTCAAAACTATTTGAAAAATACTAAAAACACCATAAAAATAACTCAAAACTCTTCAAAACAGTAAAAAACAAATGAAAAGTATTGAAAACGGCATAAAATAACCTCAAATCATTGAAAATACAGGAATCTATAAAAATATAGTCTAGAAATAACCTTAAATCACTTAAAAACACCTGAAAAAAAGTTAAAAACTCAATATAAACAACTCAAACTTTTTCAAAACGCTCAAAAACAAATAAAAAACATCTGAAAATATCATAAAAGAGCCTCAAATCTTTTCAAAATGCGAGAATCTATAAAAATATCATAAAACAACCTCACGAGTTGTTTGCTACTATTGTCGTATGAAAATACAAAATTTATATTACCAAGGTTAAAATTGATAACTTAAATGGCAATATACTCACATTGTTTTTTTATTGGACTAAAATATCTCCTTCGCACAAAATACCTTGGATGTATAAATTTTAGTTTTAGCAATAACAATTCCGTTAATTTGCACAGAATAATATTTGATCATTCCATCGTCAATTAAAATTTGTCTCAATATATTTCTAATCAAACTATTACTGCTTTCGTTTCATATTAAAAATAACATTATCAATCATTATACTATCTTCGCCCCATAACAATACAACATTGATTTAAGTCAGCGATAAACTTAATCAAGTTACGAATCCTTTGAGAGACGACAAATATCGTTTTGAGAAAAATTATCGTGAAATAGTAATGATAATTTAAGTTTTGCACTTCAACCTAGAGGCAGTGACGTAATTTTTTTTACGTCGTTATGACGAATAATAGAACTCCTCAAAATATATGTTAAATAGTATAATGATGATGCAATATTATATTTTTTATTGAACGAAGAAAGTGAGTATTATTTAATACGTATTTCGAGAAGTTTTGTTTGTCTTCTTAATGACGTCAAATTAAAATATATAATTTCAATTATCATTAATATTTTATAATAATTTTTTTTAAAATAATAATTGATCATAAATCAAATTTTGCCCATTATGTATAATGTATAATCTGGAACATATAGAATATCTTTATTACGAGAAGTAAAGAATATCATTTCAAATCAGTTACGACTTTTATGAGGACAGAGTACAATGTAGAGCGATAGTAGTCAAAACATGCGGAGCCCGTGGTAATGTGATCCCACTGTCACCCATTAAATCATCCCACCCAGCCGTCCGATCAATCGAAACCCCAACCAACCAATGAATTTCCGCCACGTGACCATCTGACCCCAACTGCCGCCAACCAAGACAGTGACATCACATCACAGCTATCCCCAAAACGACCTCGTTTTATTCATCCACCACCAAACCCACGCATCACCTCAACAATCAAACAAATCTCTCTTCGCAATCAACTTGGGGATTTAGGGTTTGCTTATAGGATTTTGGTTAGCCTCCTTGTGGCCACAATTTGTCCACTGAATTCATCGATTCTGTGTTTTTGGGACCAAGATCGAGGCTTTATGATTAATCAGCAACATGGTCTCTCATGTTTCTTTCCTATTTGTTAGTTGCGTGGAAAGCGAGTTTCGAAGGGTCGCGATCAAGGGTTTCTGGGTTCGTGGTGAATTGGATTTCTGGTGATTTGATTGGTTTGATCTTTTGGGGATTTGAGGGGTTTTGAAATTGGCCCAATTGGGTTTCTGATTCTGGGTTTTGTTGATCCAGTGGATTGGGGTTGTGTCGTTTGCTGGTTACTTATTGGGATTTGGTCCTAAGCGGATTTGGAGTTGGGTTGTTGTGCTTGCATTTGAACTTTGTCGGTTGTTTTGTGTGGTGTTCTTGTGGAGATCATGGCAGCTGGTGCGGATTGCTCGCCTCCAATCGGGATCTTAGATTATGTTAAGGAGAGTGCATCTGTGATTGAAGATGAGATCAAGGAGTTAACAGGGAGTTTGATGCATAAAAGCAATGGGAAGCCGCCTAGGCAGATTCCGGTGGTGCAGCGTTGTATGACCTCGCTTAGACTTTCTGCAATGGTTGACACGGTGAGCTGATTAGCTTGTTTTAGTAGTTTTATCTTGTATGGTTGCTTGGATACACCTATCTCATTGTCTGGATCCTTTGTTTGTTTGCGTCTTTCTATGCACCAGTTCATCTATATATATATCTGAGCTGTGTAACTGTTTGAATCGCCTGCTGCTTCGATTACTATAGCGAGGCCTCTTACCTGATTGCTTTGTTGTAGTAATGGTTGCATTAGCATCTCTCTGCCATTGGTTTCTGGATTCCATCATTTTGCTCGTTGCTTTGTCACTTGTCATGCAAATGATTATTTGGAAATGCTGCTCTTGCTGCTGAGCTAACGATACCTGTTGCTGGAGAAATAAAATTCTTCCCTGGTACTCAAATTTCACATTGTCGTGCTTCTTCGTATGTAGGATGTGGATGCCGGATCAGGTATCAGTTACTCACGTCAGGAAGGAAATTGGTTTATCCCTAAGTTTCGTTCAGGAAGCTGTGCGGAAAGAGGGCCTAAGCAGTACATGGAGGATGAACATCTTTGTATAGATAGTCTTCATGAAAATCTCCTGGAATCTCTTTCCTTGTCTTCTGATTTCCCTTCTCCTGCAGCCTTCTACGGGGTCAGTTTTATATTGAACTTATGCTTCTTGAAGCGGCATATTATGTTGTTGGTATCATGTGTGGGAATTGACTTTATGGGACTGATGTAGGTATTTGATGGTCATGGTGGTGTTGATGCAGCATCGTTTGTCAGAAGCAACATCCTCAAATTCATTGTTGAAGATTCGGATTTCCCTGTGTGTGTGGAAGAGGCAATCAAAAGTGCTTTTGTGAAAGTAGATCATGTGTTTGCTGATGATAGTTCTCTCGACATATCATCTGGCACCACAGCTTTGACTGCACTTCTTTCAGGAAGGTTCGATACACATTTCCTGATATGCTTTGTGATTGTGAATACTTGCTTCTTATTCGGACTAGCGGATAGCAAAGGTTGATGTTTTAGAGTTATGCAACATACGATTGGAAAGGCTATGCAAGATATTATTTATTGACATTTTATTTCCTTTTTCAGGAGAATGCTGGTTGCCAATGTTGGGGACTGCCGTGCTGTTCTTGGTAAACAAGGTAGAGCAATTGAGCTGTCAACAGATCACAAACCTAACAGCGCATCAGAGAGACTACGAATTGAAGAGCTTGGGGGTGTGGTATATGATGGGTACCTGAATGGGCAACTATCAGTCTCTCGTGCTCTGGGTGATTGGCACATGAAGGGTGCTAAAGGTTCTGCTTGTCCTCTCATTGCAGAACCAGAATTGCAGGAAACTATCCTGACGGTGGATGATGAGTTCCTGATAATGGGCTGTGATGGCCTCTGGGATGTAATGAGTAGCCAATGTGCTGTGTCAATTGCCCGGAAAGAATTGATGCTGCACAATGATCCTGAAAGATGTTCCAGAGAACTAGTGAGGGAGGCGCTCAAGCGCCACACATGTGATAATTTGACCGTTATTGTTGTTTGCTTCTCCCCAGACCCTCCTCCACGAATTGAGTTACCTCCTCCCCGATTTAGGAGGAGCATATCAACAGAAGGATTGAATATATTAAAAGGTGCATTAGACGGCACGTGATGAAACTCTTCTCTGAAGTTTAATTCTTGAACTCCGAGGAATGAGTGGGAAGGCTGACTCCAATTTAGGAAGTTGGTCATGAATGTATGAGATCTGATGGCCGGCACACTGGTGTGGGGTTGCAATGCTATTGCATTTTATTGATCCAGGTGATACATATATGATCAACCTCCAGTACATGAAACCATATCAGAAACTCGCGGTATGAACTTGAATTCCTGCCACCTCCATGACTGTGACGGATGCATGGTTTTCTGTGAAAGCTGATGAAGCAGCAATCTGAGAAGGAACTTGCCCGTTCCTTGCAGGAGTTGATCTCGAGTTGAAGTTAATGGTGTTTATGGAACGGAACCTGGGTGTTTAACCCACCCTGAGTGTTACAGTCTCGTAACACGTCAGAGAGGTGAAGTTTGCTGAGTTCGTTATTTGCAGCCGGAGCACTCAGATTCTTTGCTGGATGTCTGTCAGTTTCCTTTAATTGTTTGTGAGTAGCGAAAGCAAGTGATGTTCCCACTTTGCTGCCTGTGTAGTTTAGGCTACTCTTTCCTGTTCGAATCAATGTTGCCAACCATTACGTACATTACTTATTCGACATCAATCAACTCGTGTGCTTGTTCGTTGTTTTTACATTTGAATCTTTTATTAGCAGTGGATTGAGTATATTATGCCGAGCTCAGTAGATAAATTTTGGATATTGTTATTTTCCTTACAAAATTTGATATATTCAAAATATTTGCTTCACATTATTTTTGTGACAAAATTATTCAATTCTCACAAATTGTCTTGGATATTTCAAATTTGGTCTTGGATTTATCTAACTCTCAAAATTTTACCATGAACTCGATTATGCTGCAGCTACATCTCCTGTTTCGCTAACTCAGCCACTGTCAACGATATCGAATCCAAGCAGAAGCCAAACTTTGATAAAAGACGACCAATTCTTATACCTAACAAAAATGTACAACGATTCAACATCTATCTAATACCACCAAAATTCTACAACTTCACACTAAAAAAAAAAAAATCTACAGCTTCGTAGCTTTTAAGAAACGCAAATGGCATTGGTTAAAGGGTTATTTTTGAAAGAATCTCCATCATATCCTTGTAATGACCAAACAGTGGCTCAATTAAAGCGAAAGATGTCACAACCCAAAAAAAGCGAGTCGGCCAACATGACTAAAAAGAATGAGTGGGATGATTGGGAAAGTTTCCGAAACTACAAAAAAGGAAGGGAGCTTGATTTTTTTTTTTTTCTAAAAGAGAATACAGGAAAGAAAACAGTCGAAGGAGTTACTTGGGTAAAAAATAATCTATCCAAAAACAAAAAAAAAAAGGGGGTCGAAGAAATACTGTAGTACGTTAAACATAGGATACACTGTGGCACATCGTTTCCATCGTTTCCAATGAAGTGGAATAAGCTCGATGGTTATCTATTCCTTCTTCAATTAAGAGTTTCCTATATTTTTTCCGTCCCAAAAAAAAAAAAAAAATATTAAGGACATCTTGCATTTTTTTTCATAGAAAAACGATGATTTATTGTGTCTTAATTTTATATCATTGATAATGGAAAGATAGATAAATAAAATTAAGTGAAATAATGGAAAAAAATGATATTGAACAATGATGAAGTGATGAAATGCAAGGTTACAGAACGTTAGTAATATTTTTTGTTAAAAAGTTTTCAAATAAGATAATATTGTATTTTCTTTATCCTATAATTCTTGCAATAATTAATCAAACATGGGAATTTATATATGTGTTGAATTTTTATGAAATTTGATTAAAAAATAATATTTTTTTCGTGATAGTAATGTTTACTGTATTAGTTATAAGATAAATCAATGAGTCTATTGTATCCGAATTTGATAGATTTTATATTTTTGTAAGACTTTCTAAAATAAAAAAATTACAAGTATTTTAAAACAGTTCAAATAGACAAATATTGAATGTTTTACGTGACAGAAAGAGTTTTTTTTTTTTACGCTCGATTAAGAAAATTGTAATTTTTTATACACGAAGCAAGTAACTGAGATACAATTGTATTCTACCTACCTCCCAATATTTTTACAAACTTTTGATCTTTATCACGAGGTAAAATTTGATTCATATCATATAATAATTAAATATATTTTTTATTGAATTTATCATGAAACATAACAAATTATAAATCATATATTATATGTTACATAACGTTTAAATATTATTCTATTTAACATGAATACGAGATTCCATGTTACGGAATGAGTACCACATTTTCCTCCACTTTCATTCTACCGTATTAGCTTCTTTGTCCCATAATAAATTGGTCGATATCAGATTTTATATGTATGTTGAATTTTTCTGAAATTTGATGAAGAAAGAAGATTTTTTTATTGTGATAATGAGATTTATTGTAACAATTATGAGAAGAAATAAATCATATGTATAAATAATTTTGATTAAATTTATATTTTTTAATTCAATTTTTTTGAATAATATTATAATTATTATAAGATATTTTTAAAATACAAATATTTCATCTATTATGGAATTGAGGAATACGAACCCATTATAGAACAAGGACTTTCACCGGTTGAATTGATTCGTTAATAAATATACAGTTTGATTTCATCGGACAAAATATATCAAAATTAACAAACTAATTAAACTATTTTAGAGAGAATATGGGAAGAAAGAGAGATTTTTTTCTCTTAGAAATATATACATAATACCTTTCAAATTTATTCAAAAAAATAATATAAAATCAATCAGATCTTATAACAGCAAACAAAAAGAATTTCATAAAATTTCTCTCATATATAAATAATTTTTTAATCATTCATCATATATTCTCAAAGCATGTATTTAATTATAAGAAAAAAAGTAAACGATTGTTATAATATTAAGAATTACTAGTAATAATAAATAACACAATAAATTTGTTAAGATTAATTCAGATTTTATTTGTCATTTCTTAATCATTGGCGGCCATTACGTCATTTATCGTAACTTAATAAAAAAAATATAAAAGTTAAGTCTCACCACTTGGAACAAATGCACCAACATCGAATATACCTCGTCATTTGCGGATGAACCACAAAAAATGGGACAATCAAATCAATATTCAAGGATAAACCACACAAAAGGGGTAAACCATGTCGATTTTGGGGGTGATCCATATAAAATGGGTAAATCACGTCAATGCGTTAAAATTAATTAATAAGTTTCACATATGTGATACTTCGTCCGACGATTGGACCATAATTATTTTAATTAGGTCATTATAATATGAACTAAAACAACATCAAAACATACGGATATAATAAACATACAATGGCTTTTGATCTTAGCTGATTAGAGACTCATGTTGATAACGTGTTGCAAAACAAGTGTTTTCACTGGTTGAACTAATTCGTTAATATATATACAGAACTTGATTTCGTCAGACGAAAAATATCAAAATTAACAAAATAATTAAACTATTTTAAAGAAAAAATATAAAAAAAGAGATTTTGTTCTGTTGAAAATGTGTATATAAAACCTTACAAACAGGTCTATTTATAGGACTCAAGATGATTAATAAATATCTAATTTTTTTTATCTAATTAAGATAATTATATTTGAATAATTTATAAAAACACCGAACATTTTTTAAAGTAAAATGCAACAATAACAGCAAATGAGAAAGAGAGAGGAGAGGCGCCCATGACCCACTGGGGTCTGCTTTTTCATGTAATCAGGGCTCCATCGCTTTTCTATCACTATAATCTCTCCCAAAAAAAAAAAAAATCAAAAATCAAAAATGCGCTCCGATGCAGAACTCATCAAATACCACCATCCTGGATTTCGGATCTGTTAACTATAACTTGGAGAATTATGTGGTGGGTTGATTGAGATTTGTGGAGAGGAGTTCAAGTGAATCCAAGTTCTGGGTATTTCCCCAAATCTGAATTTTCATTTTGGGTATTTTTTAGTTGTATTTTTTTATTCATTATTAGGTGTGTGATTGAGATGGGATTTGATTTATCTTGTTTCATGTGGTGTAAATTTTGGGGTTTTTTTTTTCCTCCTCGAATGTTTTTAAGTGATTTTATATGGGGTTTTGTTGTGGATTTGGATTTGGGATCCTTGTTCTTGAATATGGGGTTTTATATGGGATTTGGGATATGGGGTTTTATATGTGTGAATCAGTGATTTCATTTAATGTTGTTGAATCTATACTGGTTTTAAGTTATTGATTTTTCTAATTCATACAACATATTTGAATCCTGAGCTAATTACTGAGTAGTGGTAATTGCTGATGGATTCTTCGTCGTGTGGAAATTTCTCAGTGTTCTTATGCTAGAATTTTTTGATTCAAATACGGTGACATTGCTCCTATAAGGAAGGATTAGTATCCGATTTTCGCGGTTTCATGGCTATTCTTTAGCTTCTAGTTGTTTGCAACTCCGTAGAGGTTCTATGTAGCGAGATTGGTATGTTTGAGTACTTATTTTACTCAGGACAATAAAGCTCGTAACAAGGGTTTGAAAGTTTGATTGGTATTTTGATCTGTCAGTTTGGTATTAGCCTTGCCTTCTGTTGGATAGTGGTGATCTAATCTTTTGTTTTCCTTGTAGGCATGCGATGTGGTTTGGCCTTGAGAACTTGGCCATCTGCAGCATTACCACTTATGCTTTACACTAATTTCTTGTGAGCTTGCCGAGAATAGCAAGTATGTCATCTGATGAACGGTATGCTGAAGGCTCCCTTCGCAAGGATTTGGAGGGTTTGAGCGTGTCAAAGCGTCTTGCAAGAACAGTGGGCAATTCTTTGAAGAGACGGAATCACAAGAGCCAAGGAAGCGAAGAGGAGTTTGGTTGGGGTGTTTCCTTCAGATGCCTTCGTTTATTTGGCAGGGGCGGTGCCTGTAGAGTAGGTGCCGATACGGATGAAGAGCTTGGAGACAACCCATATAGCAGGAGGTCGAGCACTAGTGAAGAAGGGAAAGGTGGATACGGGACAAGGTCTGGAGCCGAGGAAACAACATTTGATTGCTTTCCTTATGGACGAAAGGAGAAGACGTGTAAGAAAAATGGTAAAAGGGTTTCTGGACTAGGCAATATGCGGAGAAACAGCAGGACTTATAACGCTCTCCCTGATGACATTTTGGAATTATGTTTGATGAGGTTGCCAATGTCTAGTCTTATGAATGCTCGTCTAGTCTGCAAGAAGTGGAATCTCTTGGCAATGACACCAAGATTTCTTAAGATGCGCAGGGATTGTTCTTATCGGTCTCCATGGTTGTTTTTGTTTGGCACTGTCAAGGGCGGGTATTGTTCTGCTGAAATCCATGCCCTGGACGTATCTCTTGAGCGATGGCACACAGTGAATTCAGAGATTCTAAAAGGAAGGTTTAACTTTTCAGTTGCTGGTATTCGTGATGTGCTCTTCATAGTTGGAGGTTGTTCCAGCTTGAGTAACTCTGGAAGAGTGGAAAGAAGCTCATCCAAGACCCATAAAGACGTCTTGGTTTTTGCATCATTGACCAAATCATGGCATAGAGTTGCATCCATGAAATTTGCAAGGTCGTTACCAATTCTCGGAGTTTCCGAGGTAAGTGCAGACTTCTCAATGAGCCATGGTCGGATGGTTCGTCATGATAGGCATGTTATTCGGCTGAGGCTTGGCGGAGTATCTGATGTCTATCAGGATCCTCATAGTCTCTCGGTGAGGCCGCAACTCAATAATACAGCTGATGGAAATGAGAATATATTGCTGACAGCTACCAAGCAATTTCGATCTTTCAGGCAACATCCTAGTAGTTCTAATACTGTGAAGGATTCTCGGAGATTTGTGCTGATTGCTGTTGGAGGCCTAGGATCATGGGGTGAGCCTCTGGATTCTGGAGAGCTCTACGACCCTGCTTCCAACAAATGGTTTGAAATTCCAAAATTACCCATCGACTTTGGTAATGTTATTTCAGGAGTTGCCTGTAACAGTGTGTTCTTTGCTTACTCTGCGGCTAACAAGCTCGCTGGCTATGACATAGAAAGGGGTTACTGGTTTGGAATCCAAACAGCTCTGTCTCCTCCCCGGGTTCATGAGTACTACCCAAATCTCGTTTCCTGTAACGGGCGAGTGTTTATGCTTTCTGTGTCCTGGTGCGAAGGAGATGGCCAAATAGGCAGAAGGAATAAGGCCATGAGAAAGATGTGGGAGCTCGATTTTGTACATCTGACTTGGACCGAGGTCTCAGCTCACCCTGATGCTCCTATGGATTGGAATGCTGCTTTCGTTGCTGACAATAACACCATCTTTGGGGTCGAAATGTTCAAAATGTTTGGTCAGGTATTGGATTTCTTCACCTCGTGCGATGTTTCCGATAAGGCGATGAAGTGGAAACATGTATCTGTGAATAATCTGGCTCACGAGATGGATGCATCTTCCTGCTCGACCAAGACAATGGCGATGCTGCACCTATGATTCTCTTTGTTTTGTTTCTTCGTTGTAGAAGCTGTTGTGATGTGCTCAAGAATTTGGAGAGGTTCCATCTGCAGAACCTAACATGTCATTCATATTGTAACTCACTTTTATCGTTGGCTATTTGCATATGGATTTGTTTGTAAATGTTTTCTGTCGCCAAAGTTGCGAAGTCTGTGGAACCGTTTTGTCGGATTCTTACTTGCCAAAGCATTTGTCATCCCAACTGAACATTTGTTTCCTCTAGTCGTTGGACAGCTTATGGCGCATGCTATTCATGACCGGTTTCGAGCATAGGATGCAAGGGCACTTCGCCTGGCGATGCAGGTATCCAGGAAAAGGGGACTGTTTTTGTGAAGAATTCGCAACCCAATCTTGTTAAACTGAAGACCAACACTAGAAGGAATCAACAACAATTTTTATACGACAGATTGACAAACAGTATACAACATATCTCAGCACCAAATCATTTCTGAAGCACGGCAAGGAACTCTACTTTGAACTCTACTCCGACGAAACTGGTGCTGGGATTCATCAAGCATTGGGGAAAATGCCCGAAAAATTTGGAATCTTATCAACGCTCCTCAATGCACGCTCTGCGATCTGTCTAGTACGGTAATCTGCGTTCTGGAAAGCATCGACAAGAGCATTGACAACATTTGCATTGGTGGAAACATCGATCGCTATTCCTTCTGTCCTCAGGAGCCTCTCAGCTGCCCAAACCGCTCTCCTCCTCAGATTCTCGTTTTGTTTTGCAACCAAAACCTCGAATATATGGCTGGTTCCTTCGGCCTCGGACAGCAGGATTACTCCTTGTTCAATGTTGACATCATCATCCAGCAGTGTGGATAGAGCAGCGAGCGATGCTTCAATGGCCTTCTCATTTTCGTGATCTAAGAGTGAGACCAAGTTTTCGACAGCCTGTCCTTCCACCAAACAAAACGTATCTCTCACAGAGCAAAGTCCGCCATGAATGGGACATAGTCCAGTAACGTCAGGAGCTTTGCTAAAACATGGAAAAATTGATGCGCAGAAGGGAGGTGGCGGCACCTCCGGCACTCTTGTCAGTTTGGGCGACTCCTGAGATAAGTTGGATAAAGCCCAAGCAGAGGCTATTTGCACATTTTCCTGTCCATTTGCCAGAAGCAATTTGGTAAACAGCGAAGCAACATTATGCTCACGGCACAACTGAACAGCATCTGGCTGTTGAGGTAAAATGTATGTCACTCTAGCAAGAACTCGGACCAGCCCTTCCAAGTACGGGGTCATAAACCGATTCCCCCTCATCGTTCCTTGCCTGATTCCCTCCACCTTGGATCTGATTTGTTGGAAAACACCTTCGTTTAGCATCTGCCTCGTAAGGTCCACATCCTCCTCAGGGAGGTCAGCCAAAAACCCAACAGCAGTTGCTTGTTCTTCAGTGATTCCGATACTTTCCAAAATGATCTTAACAAGGCTACCAAGCTGCCCAGCTGTTCCACGTAATGCATCAGCCAAGTCTTGGCTCATGTAAGGGGACAGGTTGTGAAGAAGTTTCAATGCAGCAAGACGCAGATCCCTTTGTGGTGCCTCAATGAACTGAACTAAACTTATTGTAGCCCCAGAACTCGTAATGGCAGACACAACTTCGGAAACAGTTGTCGAGCTGGTTAGTCCCACAAGAACCTGTAATAGTTTACACTCAATTGCTGGGCCAGTATTGCTTATGAGATGGAGTAGCTCATGAATGATGGACTCCGAGACCAAGGTCTGGTTTCCAGGTCCAATGACAAGTGAGCTGAAGTCATAACCAGAGTTTACAAGATTGGAGAGAATGGTAGCTGAGATCTCTTTCAACTGTGTGGGATGATGTCTAAATCCGACACTGAACAGGCCCGAGACGAGTGGAGGAAGGATGCCCTCTTCGATCAAAACCATGGAACTGGCTTCGTATGAAGAAATCTGGTTCAAGGCTTTCAATGAAGCTTCTCTTGCCCTCAAATCACCTGTTTTCATAAGATCTATAAGTGCCGAACCCACTGTATTAGATACATGAACTTTGACATCATTGTTTAGAACCAAGTCGCCCAAGAAAGCGGCCATGGATAATTTGGTCTCTGGCGTGCCTGCAAATCATCCATGAACGATATTTCAGTATATGCTCTAGGAACTCGAAATATAGCTAAACAGCTTCTGAATGAAAATCAATGAAAATAAAGAAAATCCCTTCGTAGGGAAAACTGACTTTATAAATCAAAGGTCCATCTGTGTCAGTTTTTGGTTGTTTTCATAGATTAATTTGCATGCCACATAAGTCACAAGCCATTTGGGGATTCAAGAACCCAAAATAAAGTACATGCAAGGAGGATTCGCCTTTAAAAAAAAAAGGATTTTACTTTGGCCGACTGCACAACAAGCATTTGCAGGAAGTATAAGGAGATGTAAATATTCGTGGTGAAGGACAAATATGAAGTAGCATTTCTAGCCATATCACCTTGTGCAAGAACTGTGCTAAATATTCGTGGCGAAGGACAAATATGAAGTAGCATTTCTAGCCATATCACCTTGTGCAAGAACTGTGCAGTTACAGTAGCAGATCTCTTTATATAGAGAATGGAAGAATGGACAATTCACATTGGATATGTATCAAATAAGGCAAAAATCACCTTCAAGAAGTATGGTCAAAAGAGGCTGAAGTCTGCCATTTTCGGCCATCTGCCTTACATTATTCTCACATCTTGCAAGATTGTCCAGTGCTCTATCAGCATTCCTGACGGCAACAACATTTTCCGACTTGCTGCTGGTCATACCAAGTAATAGAAGAATTGCTCCGTTTATTGATCCAATCTTTTCACACAGAAATTCAGATTTTGAAAGCTCGTAAAACAAAGCAACAGTTTCCTCCCTCTCCCTGGCTTTCTCATGATGCAAAAACTTAACTAGTGTCCGCACAGTGTCGCCTTCAGCAATTATTTCCTGCAAGCAAGAACATACTGCACACATCATATATCCATAGTGTCTAAACATACTTTTCTACTAACCATAAAAAAAAGAAATCCATGATGCAATAAGAGAATAATAACCTTACTAGAGTCTTCTTCGGCCAAGACTCGAAGAGTTTCCAGAGCTTTGAGGCGAACTTTACGGCTACTGTTCTTCAGCATGTCTATAACCAAGTGCACTGAAGCTGGTTGATGCACAATAAACTTATTTGCTATACTTTTTTGGGATATATGTTGGATATAACTCAACCCTTGTAGGATATCCTTTTCTGAAGTGGCCAATGATAGTGAGGCACGGGCGATATCAATCTGAGTAGCCTCATTCCTTGCAGTCCATTCCTCAATGGTGTGTCTCAATGCGATACTTGGGCTCATATCCGTGCTGTTCAGTTCTTCACCTGTCACAGGACACACAGGTTTCCTTCCACTCTCCTTGCATCCCTTGAACCATTTTTCAATGGCTTCACGCTCAAACGTTTGGCCACTTTCTATGGTCACAGGATCATGCATTACTTGCTTTGTTAAAGGGCATAGGAAAGAATCATAGATGGGCTCTATCCGTCTATCCGGAAAATAGTTGTCATCTGAAAGACTACCAGCATCACTGCTACCGGCCCAGCTCTCAGCCATTGTGTCACACCCTACACAAATAAAACCACCATATTTGGAGTCATTGTATTATGGTCGAGATCATCTACTACAAAATCGACTACAAGCTAACTTCAAGCAATGAAATGATAAGAATAACCAGGAAACTAAACAAGGTGGCAGCCACACCAATCTGATGCTAGCTACAATATCCCCCACAGAACATGTGGAGTTCATTAATCGCGAAGTGTGAACCGATTAGACAAAGAGTTCCCAAATTCATGGAAAACCAAATGTCCCTAACAATTTCCATATCAAACATCATAGATGGTGACACGAAATTAGCTTAATTTGGCAATCAAACTTGAGTGTCACGAAACACGAACCACACTGAAAGCGAAATCCACCTAGTCTTGCACTTCAAAAGCATCCATCAAAGCTACGGCTTGCTATTGATATCACCATTCCAAACAAGACAAACAGGCAGTGTTACCAATATGGAATCTGAGGCACACTTAAATGAGCTGCAAAGCATACAACAAAAGAAACCACAAAAATCACTGCTTTGCCATTTCTCACACAACAAGCATATGACAATTCACATAGCAAGAAAACCCTCTTATAGATAGTAAAAAAACCCGAACATGGGAATTTTGTGTCTGATAGCTAAGTCAATCATATGGGATCTTCTCCTGACCAAAATCCCAAATGCCAAATCAAACAACAACCCAATTCACCTAAATCCTTGAAGAACACGCGCATACAAAACCTAAATCTTATACAAAAATTATAACATCACATACCAACAAGTTCCTCCTCCAATTTCAATCCAGCTCCACCTAGACAGCAAGATTCATCAACATCATCATCATATACTCATTAATTCGCCATCAGCTCATCATCATCATCATGATTAGAAAGCAGGAGGTGGAGAGAAGAAAGCAGGTCTTTCTAGGGTACTTGAAGGGGACACAACACACACAGGGAACAAATAGAAAATTGGAAAATTAGAATACCAAAGGAATAAATGTGGAGGGGCAAAATGGTAAATTTGGAAGCTGGTGGAGGGGGATTGGAGGAGGAGATGGATGGAAAGTGAGTTTGTGCCTGTGGGTTGACTATGAAGCCGATGAGGAGTCGATGAGAAAGGCTGAAGATGGAGAAGGGTGGCGTGTACAAGCAGGAATCCCTTGCTTCTGCTTTGACTCTTCTTCTTCGTTGTTCCGTACCTTCTGATGAGCTGCCTTTTGGGCCCCAGCTCCGTTTGTCGATGGAATTTTCTTATCGGGCCAACTTTTTGTGTTTGTGGTACCTCAAACTCGTAACGGAGATTGAGAATAGAGTTAATGGTCAAGAATAGAGTTAATGGTCAAGACTCGATGAATTATCATCGAAATCCTACTTAAGATTGGTTGATTTACGTACAATACCAGCTAAACATATGATGTCATCATCATTTGTTAGCAGGAGTGAGTACAATTACATTTTTCGTATCCAAGAACACTCCCTGCATTTTCCGACAAATGAGCACCTTAAGCCTCATAATAACACTTTGGATCAACCAAGTTCTAACCCGATTGACGCTTCATCCCGAGCAACGACTACAACTGGAAATCAATGTAGATCATATCATGTATTCTAGCTGATTAAAAGTTACTCCGCCTATCAGTCGATCTTGCCAAACCAGAAGCATTACCCCTACAATCCATCCAACATGAACAATGATCACCTAACAGAATTCAGAAGCAGCCAGAATGAGCAACACAAAATCAAAGGGCATAAAATGGCCATATAAAGGTGCAAGTGTGCAACACAGGACATATGGCTGTTTGCTATCTGATACAAAAAGAACACATGATCTGGAATCGATGTTGTCTGGACCACAAAATCCCAATTGTTCAGTCTAGATCGAAAACAATGACCACCTAAAATCGATAAGCATAGACCTTTTCAGAACAATGGCAGCAGATAAACCGGCACCTAACGAGAAGCCAAGCATCCAGTGATGACACAACCAAATATACAACAAGAAACACAATGACGACTATAATAACACATCACAGCAAACAAATCGGAAGTGAAAGAAGCAATCCGAGCAAGACTAAACGTGACCGGTTAGGATTAAAACTAGAAGAGTGCTTAAACGTTTTAATACTATCATAACATAGACAACTCCTTGCTCAGCAAAGCAAAGACCAGAACTAGCAATGAATTAAAGCTATAAAATAGTAACATGTTCTTGATACTTGATGAATTCTATCTAATGACTCTGTCCACCAGCACAAGAAAATGCCACCATGAGGACAGATTTCTGCATTTTATCTACTCATCATCTTCTTCCTACAAAACAAGCGAAGCATACAACACCAGTTAGTGTCAAGATACGTAGCAAAGCATCAAAGCTGGAGCATTCTCAGGAAATTAGAATAGCTCTAGTATGAAGTACCTCTCCACTGCCATCTTCATCCTCATCATTGTCATTCACCTCTGACTTTGACTTATCGGACTCCTCTTCTTCCTCCTTAGGTCCTTCACTCTGTTCCAAGCAAGATATCATCTCAGCATAGGACCATAAGCATATACCAAACCTCAAGAACCACTAGCAAAACTAGTAAATACCAATTTCTTATTGTAGGCTTTCATGTTCTTCTCATACTCAGCCTTTCTCTGCTGAGCCTTCTGTTGATACGGCAACTTCTCCTATAAACCCCCCCCCCCCCAAAAAAAAAAAAAAAAAAAAAAAAAAAAAAAAAAAAAAAAAAAAAAAAAAAAAAAACAAACAAACAAAGAAAAGTTAAGTCAAGATCTGGTCGATATATCAAGACGCTGGGGACAACACAGTTCACGAAAATTATCGAGTTATTCAACTCACAGCATCTGAAAGAGACTTCCATTTGTCTCCACCAGCTTTTCCCACCTTCACACATGAAAAGGCAAAAATAAAACAGACCCATAAACACAGTCCAAGTCTGGGAAAAAAAACAAAAACAAATTAGAGAATCAAAAGCAAAATAGCAATCAACTGATAATTGTGAGGGAAGGAACACTAACAGCAGCAACAGAATTGTTGCCAGGATTCTTCTCTTTGAACTGTGCTCTGAACTCCTCCCTTCATTCACAAAAAGATAAGAACAAGTCAACCTTGCTATCAAACACAATTACAACTATACAAATAGTCTGAACTTAGTACGAATCTATGACGCATGCAGGCTGGATATACTCATAAAAACACATGAAATAAATACTAACATGAAGACGAAGAAGGCACTTGCAGGCCTCTTCGGCTTGTTAGGATCCTTAGCTGCCTTCTCCTTCTTCGACTTTGACACAGCTCCTTTCTTCACCGACAGCCTACACAACAAGGAAACACAAACAACAGCACCAAACCAAAAGTGCACATCAGCGATCTATCTTTCAAGCAAAACAAGATCCACACAAAACTAGATCTGAACAACAAATACAGAGATAGCAACTAACTGTCCACATCAACTAAATCAAACAAATCCACAACAATTGAATCGAAGTACGGGTACAAGTAAAAACACATACAAGTGCTCAATCTAACAAGCAAACAAAAAAAACAACTTCAGATTGGAAGTAGATCTGTACAACAAACACATAGACAGCTCTCCTCAACAATGAATCTAAGAAAACCACAACAACCAATCAAACTCAGCATGCATCAATCATCAACGAACTATTAGTACACATGAAAATGCACATCAGGGAACAATCTGACAACCAAAACGACCTGAAACAAGACTAGATCTACACAATACACACAGAGAACAATGAACTCTCCGCGTCAACTGAATCAGACTAAAACATAGCAAGAAAATCAAACACGACAAGCACAAATCATCAATAGCGAAAACACATCTAATCAAAATGACTTCACTCAAATCCTAGATCTAATAATCAACAAACACAAACACAACAACGACCAGCTCTCAACTCCTCACATCAACCTCACCAACGAAATCCAAACCACAGAATTCAACAACCACAGCACAACGAAACACAACAACAACAACAACAACAACAACAACAACAACAACAACAACAACCGCACATCAAAACAAGCACAAACACACGAACACGTACTTCTTATCGGTCTTCTTCGAGTCAGCCTTCACTCTCGGCATCGCGATCGATTCCTGCACCACAAAAAGCAACGCACAAAATTCATCAAAACCAGTCACAAAACCATCGAAACTGGAGAAACATCGATCGAATTTCTATTCGAGAGAGGAGGATTCGAGGTACCTGAGATCTAGGGTTAGGGTTTTGAGGGAGGGAGAAAGGAGAGGGGATAGTGCGTGCGGTTTTTGTGCGGGGAAGTGGGAAGGGGGAAAACAAAGGGGGTCGAGGGGTGCGGAGGGGATTTAAAGTTGAATTTCAATATTGGGGAGGGGAATTGAGGAAGGGTGTTGTTATGGAAAAATTGGCCCAAACTCGAATGCGAAATTTTGGGCGGGATGCTAAAATTTTTGGGATATTTTGTACCAACCCGTGGACTACGCTTATGGTACTTTGCTCCATTTTCATCTGCGTTGAAACACTTGTACCGTTTTGACGAAATTGAAACGTAAAAGTGAATACTTATATTCCATTTGATGAAATTTGATGTGAATTCTGGAATGATTTTGAATTATTTTATGTTATATTTATCATAAAATATATTTTTCGTTTAACAAAACAATATTTCTATTATATTTCATAAAAAATATATTTATTTTATTTCAGATAAATTATGATATTATTAAAATAAATGTTTTATATAAATTATAACGTTTTCTAAGTTAGTAAATTTTGGTTGTCAAAATATCCAAAATATCCATAATTTATATCAAATTATTTTTTTTCATTGTATTTTTTCTCTCTATCCACTCACAATTCTCACCCTTATTTTTTTTATTTTATCTTTTTTTTTTATCCATTCATTATTATTATTATTCATTCACTCACTATTCCAATAAGAAAATATTGATAAAATATATCAAAGTCAATCCAATTTTTTATTAATTATATCAAATCAAAATATTGTAATTTATCTAAAACGAAAAAAATAACAATTTTTTTAAAAACTTTTTTTTCTTTTAAGATATCAAAATATGTTTATCTTTTATTTTATTTTACACCAACTCATCCTATAATAATTTCTTATCCTTTTTTTTTGTCCCCTTCCTTTCACAAACTTAAAAGGTAAAAAAAATACTCAGCACACCCACAAATTCCGGTGATAATTAATTTGTTACATTTAATTTTCGACTCAAGGAGTAAATACTAATCCCGATTTAAGTCATGTATCATAACCTCATAAAAAAAAAAAGTATCATAACCGTAAGAAGCTTCTCAAGGTACACACTAAGAGCATCGACAACTGTTTTCATCTTCATACTCAAAAAGAAGTGGTTTGCTGATCATTTTTTGGAGAGGCTTATGTGTTTTGAAGGTTAAAATTGCTGAATGCATACAACGAGACCCAATTGAGAGGCTTGATTCGTGAAGGAAAATGTGAAAACTGTGAAGAGGAAAAAAAGAAATAATATGTGTGTTGATGACCAAGAGAGGAGAAAGAGGATGAAAGGTTGATAGAGGCTCTCAGGTAGGAACTCATACAGTAAAATTTTGGATCAAGATCCTCCAAACTTGAGGTGGAGTTTTTTTCATCATTATGACAATTTTTGTGCCTTGGCTCTCCATATAAGGAGTTACTAGAAGAAAAAACTCCATAATATAATATAATATATATTATATTATTCAATTATTTTTAAGTACAACAAATTACTCCGATGATAAATTTTATAAATAGAGATTATTTTTATTTTATAAAAAATTATAATTAAAAACTAAAGTCAACTAAATAAAATTATTATTGTAATTTAAAAAAAATTAAAATCGATTAAATAAAATAAAATCTAACATATATCTTAATCGTTCAAATTTAGAACAACACTCCGACTCCTTTTTTCATTAACCACCGTAACTTGATTTTTATTAATATAATATATATCAAAATTGAATCACCGCGATTCTACATGATAAAATTCTCAAATTAAAAAATAAAAATTACATCTAAGTCTAATAAACATGATTTTATTTTATTTTTATAAATTTTCAAGGTCTTTAACTTACCTAAACTAAATATAAAATTTAATATTTCAAATTTAACACAACGGATCAAATAAAACCTAAAAAATGCTAACAATTTTACATATAAAATCTCATTCAGTATAATAAAATAATAACATTTTCACTATTATTTCTTTACATATGACATTTAAAAAAAATTAAAATCAATAAAATAAAATCTAACTTAACATATATTTTAACTAATCAAAATTGAAACAACATCCCGATTGCTACTATCATCAATCACCGTAATATGAACTTTATTAAATCTAATATGAAGAATTCTTCATTGATCATATGTACAATATCTTTCACAAACAAATAATTAAATTAATGATTTAAAACACAAAAGTAAATGGTAATATTTACTAAATTAAAAAAATACAAAAACTAAAACCTAAATCAACAATAAGTATTCAAACATCTCCTATTCAAAATAAAATAAAAAATAGATCAAGAAAGATAAGTTATCTATATCACATAAAGAAACAAAACCATAAACGGAAAAACAAAAAAATCTATTAAAATATAAATTTATGAAAATTTAATCTATCTATTTCTTTATAACATAAGTCAATTGACAATATTATTTTATTATATATTTTTATTTTAGTATTCTAGTATATATATCGTATTATCAATCGTATTTAAGCACGACAAACTATTTAGATAACAGACGGTATGATATCATTATTGTCATTTAAAAAAAATAAAACCAATTAAATAAAATCTAATGTAAGATATATCTTAACGAGTCAAAATTAAAATATCTCGATTCATCCTCTCATCAACCAACGTAACTTTAATTTTATTAAATATAATATAAAGAATTCTTCCTTAATCTTATATACATCCTTCACAAACAAATAATTAGATTAGTGATTTAAAAAACAAAAATAAATGATAATATTTAGAAAGATCATTTACTAAATTAAAAAGACAAAAATTAAAACAAAAATCAATATATTCAGACATTACCTATTCAAAAAAAATAATATATAGATCAATGTTTTTTTAAAAATAAAAATAAGTTGATTTTAAAAAAATATTTATTTATATCAATAAAAGAAACAAAAACATAAAATGAAAAACAAAAATTCTTATAAAAATATAAATTTACGAAAAATTAATTTATCTTTTTTTATGACATAAGTCATTTAATGATATTATTTTATTATAATTTTTTATCTTGTGCAATCTAGATACAATATTTTAGTATTAAACCAATATGGATGCTCTAGTTGCGATTTGAGTGAAACGTAACAAGTATCCACCACAAGGAGGATATTTATGCATATAGTCGTGCAATTTTACATCAAGTAGTCATCAATTTGACATTTGACATTTTCGGAAAACTTATTTTTTACTCTCTATTTAAGTTTCATTTGCGTTTTACTCGTATATACTATATTTTGATTAGAATATATTACATGACATATATGTATATACACTACAATTTATTATTCATATATTATAATTTACACAACCAGAAACAAAATATTAGAAAATATTGATTTGAAAATTTTCTCTCAATTTAACGGGACAAAAACAATGGTTGATTTTTGTTTATAATGATAACTATGAAAATGAGCGATGCAGTAGTATCAATAGCAGCCGTCTTTGACTTGACGTAATCAATCGAAGAACCAATAGGACTTTCACCCCATTCAAAGATCATAGTGAGTTGTTCGCCATCATCTATTTCTGGCAACAGTGTTGCAAAAGGCAATATACTTGTCCAGAGAGTTATGCGCAACACAAAGTTCAAGGTTCCAGATCGCTAATTCAGAGAAAATATGGTTGACAATGCAAGGATATGCTCCTAGCGCTAATTCATCAACACCGAACAAAAGGAGAAGATGCATATTAGTAGAAGAACAAATGACCCAAAAAAAAAAAAAGGTGGGAAATATGTGATATCTGGCTACAGCTTAGGCCTACGACAGTAACGTGCTTAAACTGGCCATAAAATGCAGGGAAACAATATCAGATCCACTGAATTGCAATCACAATGCACATCACCGAGACAAATCTTTATGAAGTCGAAGGAATAATACAAAGCTGTGTTCACTATTCATTACCCCAACGTAACAGAACGAAAAGCAAGTAATCCACAAACTGAGTGGCATCTTGGAAATCACAAGGCTTGTAAAGTTGAAAGCCTAATTCTCGTCATCCTGGAATCACAAGCGAGATGAATAAGCAACAATAACTAGGCAGCTGAGACAGGAACTTTCTAACATATCTCGCAGGAGAAATGAACAAACCTCTTCGCTGCCTTCGTCATCATCCTCTTCATCATGAACCTCAGACCCTTCTTCTTCTTCAGCTTTAGTTCCCTCAGCCTGAAAAGAAGGTACGGAAGGAAGATCAGTTCATGCACGAATGTTTCCTCGGATTAACTGCAGAAAATTGCTAGGTATTAGGCATACTTGTTTCTTGTTATAGGCTTTCACAGCCTTCTCATAATCTAGCTTTCGCTTCTCAGCTTTCTGAACGTAAGGAGCCTTCTCCTGAAATATACGCATTCATCAGGTCATATTTAAAGTACTCAAATTTAACCAGCGCCATTATGAATTTTTTATAATAAAAAGGGGGGGGGGGGGGGGGGGAAGAAAAGGGGTTGGAATATCGCATACTGCATCAGACAATGAACGCCATCTATCACCACCGGCTTTTCCCATCTACATACAGGTCGAATGCATGAAAAAGCTCATAAGGGCATTGTGTGAATCAATCAAGAAGAAACAATAGAACATGGTAAGATAATGATACTCACAGCAGCCACACCACCCTTGTTGTTGGGGTTCTTTCGTTTGAACTCCTCCCTGAACTCCTCCCTAAGAATCATGCCAAAGAAATGCAACAAGTATAATCAAAAGATGCAACATAAGAAGCCAAGAAACAAAACATAGTGAACAACTTTAAAAACAAATCTGTATTCTCGTATGAATTACAACACACTTGACATTCACCAACAGCCCAACACCTTTATGCTAATGTTGGATTTTACAATCAAGTCACTAGCTCAGATCATTGATATAGACAGGCTCTTTCATACATCATGATTTCAAAGGAGTATACACACACTACACATTGAGCAACTTCTGGGTCACAAATTTATCTTGAAAGAGTCATCTTACTGGTTACTAGTAAACCAATTCCATGATTTTGATGACAAAATAGCAGTTCCAACCTCCTTCCAAATATTCAGGTGTTGAACACAAAATAGTACACAACCAGCAGAGAACTCAGCTGGCAAAGCTAAGTTTGTCACTTACTCATCACCAAAGAGAAGACTGACAAGTCAGTGATAAACAACTTAGCATACGCTTAACTAGCTTATCATACCACGACTCAGCATAATATATTTACAGCGAATCTGGCATTGGTTCCTACTAAACACGAAGCATGATTTAGGCAACAAGATGCTAATCTAAGCAGCTTATTAGACAATATACATAAAACATGAACACCACAGGTGTCCATCAATCATTTATAAGAACAGGTGAAGCTCATACTCATAGCAACAACAGATAAATAAGAGGATAACCAAACCACTACACACCAAACCACACCAGGTTTATCCCAAATCACACACCAAAAGAGTTGAAATTCTGATGGAGACCTAAAGTACTGCTGTGCTAAAGTCGAGAACAGTATACGCACATGAAGACGAAGAAGGCACTGGGAGGCCTCTTCGGCTTGTTAGGATCCTTCGCCGCCTTCGCCTTCCTCGACGGAGCCGCCTTTCCTTTTTTCGGCGCATCCGTCTTCTTCACCGACAACCTGCTCACATCAACCACAAACACAACACAAATCTCAATACGATTTCCAATCCAATCAATCTCAGTCGCTCAGATCCCAAAAAGTCCTCCACATCAACACACACCAATCCACACAAATCACCACAACCACACTCAAATCATTCAACCAATCAAATCACAACCAAATTAAAATCAATCAAATCAAGCAACTACACGTCAACATACTTGCTATCAGCCTTGCTCTTCGACTTCCCACCCTTCATCGCGACTTCTTCACCTGAAATTCATCAAACTCATCAAATCAACAGCAATCAATCGATTCACTTCAAATTCCAGTTTCGATTCCAATCACTGAACTTGAAATCGATCGATTAAGGCGATGAGTACCTGTGAGCTAGGGTTTAGAGGTGAGAGCGATGGGTGCGGTGGAAGGAGAGATGAGATGAGGGGAGCGTTGAGGGGGAATTGAAATTCGATGGCGAGTGCTGTGAAGTGAGTCGTTTTGAGGAAAGGAAAGGAAGAGAGAGAGAGAGAGAGAGAGTGGTGTGGTGTGGTGTGGTGGTGACGGGTGCTGGGTTTGTTTGGGCGGGATGTGAAAATATCTTGTGACACGTCATCGATCCGCAAGTATGTAGTATGGAGTTGTTGTGTTCTTTGTGGTTCGTGTATGAGCTTGCGTTAGGTGTTCTTCTGTATTGTTAAGTGAATCTGAATCCGACGTTATCTTTAGATACGATGCTGAACGATATTTGATAATTTTTCGAGATCGAAATAATAATTCAATGTATGAGAGAGTTGATTATTTCAAACTTATTTTCATACTAATCTTATTCTTTGTACTGTTAAGAAAATCTGAGTCGGATTTGTCTAAATGCATGGTTGATTTGTTCATGGAATGATGACACCAGGTCGTAAGGTTTTAAGGGTGAGATGTTGGCGTCAAGGTGGCCATATAATTGGTCTATGGACATGCTCGCTATGTTTAAGCACCTATGTGTTCAGTTAGCGCATTTGGTCTATGGACTAGTCGTCCTTCTATATTTCAATGTAACAGATGTAGTGAGGTTCTTAAGAGCCGCATAAGTGTCTTTGCCTAGTTTGTATATATAACATGCAAGAGTTGTCTCAAAATATAGTTAACGAGATTTAAAACAACTTCGGACATGAAGGAAAGAATAACAAAACTTTAACCGCTTCGCCACCGTCCTCAACATCTTATCCCTCACCTCACAGAACATCCTCTCCCACCCAACCGGCATCACTGCCTCGCTCCCGATCCCCGGCGCCCGATCCTTCGGCAGCAGGTTCACGTCCTGCCTCCAGTCCACCACGTACGCCGACACTCGTCTCCGAAACTTGGCCTCCAACTCCGGCCACTCCTGGGACTTGTGGTGGTTCCCCTCTTCTTCACCAAGAATCTTATCTGGGCTGCATGTTATGTATTGAACGAATTTGAGAAAAAAAAGGAAAAGAAAATCTAATTTTTTTGGGTTATTAGTATTTGGGTGTGGTGACTATAAGTCATGACTCAAATAAATCTAGGTGAGTTAAAATTAAAATCAACTATCATGATTAAAACATATATTATGAACGAGAGTCTCATAATTATTCAGTTGGCTCGTATTCTCGAACACATCAATAATCAAGTTTTAATTTTGATCATTGATTTTACGTTACATTTCTAAGCATATGTCTGTTACAACATATATACTCCCTTCTTATCATTTATATTGTAACATTAACTTATATAAAAAAATAAAGTTATTTATGTTACGAATCGTCTATGGATAAACAACGTTTTACGTAAATTCTTATAAAATAATAATGATAGTTTAAGTTAATATTACAATTTTGTATTAATGACGTAATTTTCTTATGTCGTTAAAATAAATAACGAAAATTTTCAAAATACGTGTTGAAGAATATAATAATGATGAAACGTTATAATATAAAATGAAACAGAGAGAATTTCAAAATACGTATTGAATAATATAATAATGATATAATGTTATAATATAAAATGAAACAGAGGAGTATCTGTTTTATCGTTTATATATATTGTTGTTAATGTGTATTAACCCACTCAACTTATTGCTTCCCCGAGACTATTTTCGGCCTTGCCCATTCATTCATATTTGACTTAATCACTGATGTCGATTAGGATCTATATCTCTAATTGACTTCAAAATCATTACTTATAAAGTCTTAATTATTTTTCGTTGTATATGATATCTAGGACATTTCGGGGTCTTGACTATGATGCTCCATCTAGAACGGAGGACTTCAACTCACACGTAGGCAGGTCCACTATAGCTCGAATGTCACTTTACCACCACCGTAAAAAACACCCTCAACGGCGTCTAAAGAATAGATGCCTCAATATCTTGGTAGCTTTGTTCCTAATTTTTAAAAAAATTCAAAGGATTTTTTTTTGTCAATTGAATAGGTTTGTTTGTTCGAATAAAAAAAAAAAAATTGTTTATATGATGTCATTTTATGACAAAATTTTATGTCATTGTTTATAAAATTGTTTACGTTGCGAAAATTTTCTCATTTTTATGAAAAAATTTTCATCATAAAAATATTAAAATAATCATTTATCTTATATTTTATCGATCACACTAGCTCCTCTCTCGATTCTAAAATACAAAAAACATGTTGATCCAAACTGTTTATTTATAAATTGGGACATGAAGAGATTATTATGGTTCATTAAATATTTACATGCCAAAAAGAATAGAATTTGGATTCAAAGCACAACATCTCAAAATACGGTTACAACAGAGAGTATCCGGGTAGAACAACACCATTCCCATCCCAGTCTGTTGCAAAAATATTATCCCAAAATTTTCGAACACGAAAAAAACACGTAAAATTATACTATTCATTACTAAAAACCATTGAAATTTCTTCGGATAAAAAAAATTACAATTTCACACTCCTCTGAAACAAACCCTCTGAAAAATTCACTCCCAAAATTCGGAGGATGGAAACATTGCACGACACGACCGCCCCCGGTGAGTTGTAACACGATTAGCGATATCAACCATACATGTGGATCAGGAATGATATTGAAAATCATTTTTTTCATATTCATCTGTGCCTGATCCTAACCCTCATTTCCAGGTTTTCTTTCCAATTTTAAGACAATGGAAAACCTCGAAATGACCATAACCATTTAGAGGTTTTCTTTCCAATTTTAAAACTTCCTACATTATCATCTTGCGTATTTGTGTCATTTGTTAATCAGATGGCAACTGAATCAAGTTCGTTCTTGTGTCATTTTGAATTTGTGTTGTGGCTGGCTGGCGGGTGATGCGGATCTCGAAGCAGGTTAGGTGCTTTTCTTGTCTTACTCGTGACAGGAAGGGCTCGGTTCTTGATGATGACCATTTCATGGATCACTGCGCTTCCTATGATTTGGCTTCTCCAGGTATCAAATTTTCATCTTTGCGGGACAATGTTGGTCACGTCATTCATGTTGAGTAGGGATTGAGCATTTGGCATGTCGCGTTAGACTGTAGATGCAGTGCAAGAGTGCTCCGCGATATGAAAGCCAAAGGTTTCTTTTGGAGAGAAATATATTAGGACCAATGCTGTCATTCTAGTATGATACTTCCTGTTTGGATCCTACTCATACGGTGTTTCTCCTGTCCAAATCGAGCTGATGGGTTGTGTTTTTTTTACCCCTTTTTTTTCTTTTTGATTCTAATGAGTGATTTCCATGATGGATATCAGGGGATGAACAAAGAAGGAGATCGACTTCTGATGTTCTTGGTAAGGACCTTCTTTGTCGTACTTGTTGAAGTTAAGGGAGTGCAATACATAGTAATTTTTTTTTTATTTTTTTTCATTTTGTGTATTGATTCTCGATTTGCATTCTTATGTTTCAAATGAAAAAAATGTCTGATTTACCAGCTGATACAAAGATAACGAGTAATAGCCTTCGTGATGCTACTGCCCGGACCTTTACATTGTCAGAGTTGGAGGTAGCGACAGGAAACTTTAAGCTGTCGAATTTGCTTGGTGAAGGAGGCTTCGGAAAAGTTTACAAGGGATATATTG
Source organism: Drosera capensis (assembly GCA_001925005.1). Taxonomy (NCBI): domain Eukaryota; kingdom Viridiplantae; phylum Streptophyta; class Magnoliopsida; order Caryophyllales; family Droseraceae; genus Drosera; species Drosera capensis. The sequence goes on from LIEC01010743.1 coordinate 56,974, forward strand.
ATAATCACCAGGCAAGCATCTTATTTATTTTATGTCAAACATGAATTTTTATTGCATCTTTATGAAGTTACAGTATTGAAGTGTTTGTTCCATAGATCAAATTAGCTCTTGCCCGGGGTCATAAGCGACTAACCCTTAATATCGCCAATTACAGTCGATGTTTTTACGCAGTTCCATGACCCCTACCATCACATCTCATTTTCTTAGGTTGTCAGCAACTCTCCGGGCTCTCCCTTGGGTGTGCTCATATCACCTTAATCGAGTCTCTTATCTCAGCTTCTGTCGTGATCAACAGGTGGCAGTAAAACGACGTAGTCTAGACAGCTGCCAGGGTAATGATGAATTCACCATGGAAGTTCAGATGTTGAGCAAGTTGCACCATCCGCACCTCGTGGCGTTAATTGGTTCCTAAGCTCAAGGATTCCAAAGGCTTCTAGTTTATGAATATTCATGCCTAAGGGCAGCCTTGTGGATCTACTTGTGTAACGCCCCGGCTGACCCGGGTATTTAACTGTGAAGTTTTAATATGATGGGCTACCGAAAAGAAAGATGCACCTTGTTGGTATAGATAGTAGTATCAAACCATTTTAAGCATTTCCTTGGGGTATTACAACTTGGTAACTCACTAGTTTTAGATATGGATTTACCTGCGGCTTTCTTTCCATTAGGCACACTGTTCTCATCTTTTTAGATGATTGTGTGCATTATATCTCCTGTTTTCATTATAAAGTACCGAGCATATGCTTTATAAGTTAACTCACTGACTGATCTAATGCTTGCGCGCCTGACTGCTTTTTAATCAGTTGATACTCTATATCTGGTCAAGATGCTTTACTGTGATAGGTGACAAGTTAATAGAGGTTCCCCTTAGTTTAGCTTTTCTGAAGCTTCCCTGTTTAGTTTTATCCTTTCCGCTTTGAGATCAGAGAGTGGGTAATGACAAAGGATCATCGCGAGATTTTTGAGAAGATAAACATTTAACTCACCATTACGTGTCTATCAAACAACTTTGTTGATCCTTCATACGTAATAATGGTGGCACCTCTTTTGGTTTCAGAGCGCAATAGAGGTATCTTGGATTGGAATACAAGGTTGAAAATAGCTGTTGGGGCGGCAAGGGGCCTGGAGTACCTCCACTGTGTACCAAAACCCGCTGTCATTTACCGCGATCTGAAATCTGCAAACATATTGTTGGACAATGATTTCAATGCGAAATTGTCTGATTTCGGTCTCGCTAAATTTGGACCAAATGGTGACAAAAGCCATGTCTCGACGAGGGTCATGGGAACGTATGGATATTGTGCCCCGGAGTATATGGAAACCGGCCAGCTGACCATAAAGTCTGACATTTTCAGCTTCGGTGTGGTTTTCCTTGAACTAATCACCGGTCGGAGAGCATTTGGCACTACAAGAGATGTTGGACAGGAGAACCTTGCCTATTGGGGAAGATTCTACGTATAATTATCTGCATTTATTATCGGCATCAGCATTGCATAGAAGTCCCAGTTGATGAAATTGTTAGCATAAATCATCTTCCTTCATCAGCATCTTGAGTTGTGATCTACATCCTATTGAGTTGCAGTCCGTCCCCGATTTAGTCCTGCAACATGTTTCTTTTGTATTCTGGTACTGTGCCCCGATCCTTATTTTCTTTAATTCTTAATAATGCAGGCTCATCCCTTTATGAATGATCGCCACCGAAAATTTGAAATCATGGATCCCAAGCTACAAGGACGCTACCCCAAACGCACAGCCCGACATCTGATCTACCGCACGAATCTTTGTGTCAGCAAACTAGCAGGACGCCGTCCTCCCATAAAAGAAATCACCACGGCCCTGGAATTCTTGATGATCGAAGGGCAATCACCAGGCCGTCCTAGTAACAACCGTGTACTGTCTCCTGTGTCGAGGCATGCTTTCTCCTGGACGCTACTAAGTAAACAGAAACATCGTGGCATAGACCATATTGAGCGATCAGTACATAAGAGGCAAGTCAAATTCTTCGGATTGTTGAAATTTTGTCCTAGTTGGCACAAAGATCTAATGATAATGACGAATACTTGTTCTTTTGATTTTGTTAAAGCATACGTTCCGCATTTGTGTGCTCGTTTGTGTATACTTGGTTGTCCAAGATGGTAAATGAAAAACAGAAAAATTCTATGAGTTAGTTCTATTACCAAATCGTCCGTTCCCGCCTTATGCTATCTCATCTAGCTCGCAATTTTCACTTCCCTTTCCTGAAATTTTATGTATATGTAGCGAGTTTAGCGACATAGGGAACATCTTATGGTGTAATTACTTCATTAGACACATCACATTTCTTTCGCTTAGTTGCTTGATGCCTAATCGACACATCTAACAAAGCAGTTGCGGGAGTTCTTTGTTCTTTCTTTCACGTTCTAAGCTACAAATCTCGCCTAACCATGTTTCCTCCTCCTATTCTCAACAGAGATTCTGACGACACCATTGTTTTATCCCAACACTTCCCTTCGCTTCATGAATCAATGCAGTTTAAACCATGAGTTCACAACAATGTCGCAATCCTACGCTTCATCATCGTTGAAAGCTATTGAAGTTATTGTTACCAAATATTTTGAGCATGGATGGGCCAAATCTCCTTGCCGTTTCGACTCCGTCGTTTACTTCTTTTAATATGGTTAAGCAACTGCGATGACTGAGAACAGTGAATGTGCATCACTGACTAAGTCAAACTAAGATCCATTCGTAGTTTGCTTAGGTCAAATTTGATTCATTTGAAAAAGTAACAAACAAACAATATCAATCTAATTCTATTATGATATAATTTTCTAACATCAATTCAAATTTTAGATATAATTAATTCCTCGACACATATCAAAGCAAATCGTAATATAAAATCATGAATTTGATCTTATTGAAGTGTGTTATATTATCACTTCGTCTAAACTACTTCTTTTAGTCAGAAAAATATGCACATTGAAATATACGTAGGTTGACAATCAATCTGAACTATATGTAGGTTGACATTCATTCTCTTCGACTTGATCATAGATTGGATTATCGACAAAAACTAACCCTCTCTCTCTCTCTCATTATGAGGTAGCATTGTTGGAATAAATCCAACAAGCATAGCATCCACTCCTTGTTGTCTAAGGGTTTTGACATCGGCGTGGGTGGATTTGTCTTGAGTGGTTTTTTTCTCTTTTGGGATGCGAGAAGATGGACGGTGGAGCGATTTTGTCAACGCATAAGCTGTTGATCATAAGTAAATATGCACTGGTGGACCCGGCCATTGACTTCTACGGTCACGTTACACATTTGACAAAAAAGGTCACATTAAATAGCTTTAAAATGGTGAACACCATCTACTTATTTAAGGTAAAACCATGAAAACCGTAGATTTTGAGTCACACGAAAACTCAAAGGAGTGGATAAATTGAGGATTTTAGATTTTAAATTTTCCTTAAACTATGTACCGTAATTGCAATACACTCGTTCAATAAAAATGATTCAGTTCTTATGATGTTTTTGCAATTAATGATTACAGTAGAAAAAAAAATAACATCAAAATTATACTGATTTATTTATAACTTTATCAAAGATTTACATCAAGTTTTTTAAACTTGATGTAAACAATGTATTATATAACCCCTAAAATATAATCCATCATGACATCATCGTTTTACTTACAGGCTCCAAACTACAAAACTCCACTTGTGTACACTTTCACTAGTTCGTTCTACTCCAATCTATCCCTAAATTAGTAAAACTCCAAATACACACATCAATATCATGGCTGTAACAAAATATACTAACTTAGGTTTAAGTTCTCTAACCCATAGAGCACTCCTCAAGTCATGTTGTGACAGTTATAGACTTGACTCAGCAATACATAAATGATACTAACATTCCAATGGTAGAATCACGAGCACTATGGATTCGAATACACCTTAAGCAATCAAACTAACTAGAGTCTCTTGAATCACAAAAAATCAATTTGCAAGAATACTTGAAAACCATTGCAATTTTTGTTCTTGTTTTTCAATAAATATTGATAACCTTGTAGACTTTTCTTTAGTAGTAAATCAGTGAATAACATATGTGTGGAGTGATAAAAATCGTGACAGAATTTAATTCTGATAAAAAAAAATCAATTTAGACACTCCCCCAAAATCTAGCTTACTTGAAACACATTAATTTTAGTAAAAAAAAACTTTGTCTCCACCTAGTCAGAGTATTTTCAGATAAGAGAATATTACTATCATGTAATTGATCGATGAAAAATATCAAAAAATATCTTGTTACAGAATTGTAACTGTCTTATGAACCAGTTCTTTATAAGAGATGATTCTTTGACAAGCTCGATTAAAGTAGATCCAAAAATCCTAAATGCTCATAACTATGACTAAGTAAAAATACCAATATGTTTATAATACACATTATTACGATGACCGAACTACCGCTTCCGTCTTATAGTTTTTGGTGCATTGTTCCCGAGTTGTCTTCTGAGGTTTGAAATTTGTTCAACAGGTTCACTATGTTCATCACTTTCAAGTCCTTAACTCTTGGTCTACTTCAAATTGACTTGAACTCGATTGTACTCGAAATGCATCAAAACCCTGTTAAACTGCTTATCATCAAACTCAAAACAACATTAATGCAAATAGTACCGTTTGTTATCATCAAAACTTTATAAGATTTAACACACACTTTGATGACACTGGTTTTATAGTTCATATAAGGTGCAACAATGTAAACGACAACGTTTGCAGTAGTTAAATCGTTTATTTGCCATCCCAATCATAGTCTTGATGGATCTAATGACTTATGAGATTAAACCAGATGCTTTGTCGTTATGATCTTGAGCTTTTGATATGATTACAAGATTGATCGCAAATCACAATGCTCACAAGATTGATATTCGGCGCTGAACTTGAAGGATAGGAGATTGTTTTTGAATGTCCTCGTGGCTGGCTTTGCTGGTGATGATTATTAGGAATATGAGACCAATTCTCTTCATAGACAACCTGGTCAAATTGAACCTGAACCCACGAATGCTCTCTCTCCCTCCCAATCACATAGTCAAAATCCCATATAAAATTCAGCATTTCCATCTTCTCCCCAAATCTGCGCATTCATTTTTTCTCTGCAAATGACTTGGACCAACTCAAACCAACATCAACACTGTTCCTAAAATTTCTTGTAAAAAAAAACACCCAATTTCCTCGCATTTTCCTGCGATCAAAGACAACAAAAACATGCGTGCCGCTGCTCTCCACAAAATATGAATCTAGAAGTGTGAAGACGAAGAGGGTCGACATGGGCAATATTTGTGGTGGATCTTCAACAGTTGAGCATCACAGTTCATATACCAACTCTGCTGCCCATCTAGGTAATGGGTTTTGGGTTTTGAGGGATTTGAATGGGTTGATTGAGGTTTGATTGTGCTTTGCGCGATGCACGCAAGGTGTTGGATGAAATGTCTGAGACGGGTTGTTTGTTGTTATTGAGATTTTGAGGGATGGGTCTTTGTGGTGTTGCGTAGGGGTTGGGGGAAATGGGAATGTGATGAAGAATTCGGGTGGCTCGGTGCACGATCATGGCGCCAAGGTGCCCCGGAGTCCAGGTGGGACACAATTGGTTTTGATAATTTATTAGGTGATCGTAAGGTTGATCTGTGTTTATTCGATTCGTCGTTTGCTGAGGTTCGGGTTGTTTGTCTCACAGTGGCAATGAGAAATGGAGATGTGATGAAGAATTCGGGCTCTATGCATAATCATGGCCCCAAGGTGCCTCCTAGTCCAGGTGGAACTCAACTCATTTTTTGGCCATTTAATCAGTTGATGCCATGGTATGGTTGATTTGAGACTATTCGATTCACGTTTTTGCTAATGGATTAGTTTGTTCTGCCTTGCAGTTGCAATGAGGAAAGGGGATCTTGACAACAAGTTTATTGCAGGTAGGCCCTTTGATTCAGCTCTATGATCAGTTGATTACAGATATTTGATGCTAGAAGTATTCTTTTGTCTTTTGAGTTGAGATTGAGTTCGTGCAACTGTCTTCTTTTTCTTTTTTTTCACCGCCATGCGATTTGGTTGGCTCATGCTTTTCCTATGTGAGCATGTAGTGGACGCTCGAGCAGGCAGCAAAGAAGGTGGAGGCTGCAGAGCTAATGATATAATGAAAGCTAGAGCATCTCCTGCTGCACCTATACGTGGGATTGCCTCCCTTGATGGCTCCATAGCTCAAATAGGAAAGATTGTTACCCCAAACCTCAAAATCTATACTTTCGCTGAATTAAAGGCAGCAACGAGGAATTTCAAACCAGATACATTGTTGGGCGAGGGGGGATTTGGGAGGGTTTTCAAGGGATGGATTGATCCTAACACGCTGGCACCCTGTAAGGTCGCAGCTGGGATACCAGTTGCCGTCAAGAAGTGCAGCCCGGATAGTGTACAAGGAGTCAAAGAGTGGAATGTTGGTCACTTCTTGTCAATGTGTGACATTTTGAAGTTGATTTGCTTTGTCGATTAATAATAAGTTATGCTTTGTTCTGGCACAGGCGGAGGTCAATTTGTTGGGGAAGTTTTCACACCCCAACCTTGTGAAGCTCATCGGATACTGCACTGAAGAGAGGGAGCTGCTTCTTGTCTACGAGTACTTGCCGAAAGGAAGCTTGGAAAATCATCTTTTCAAGAGTAAGCAGAACACCTCATTTCAACTCATTGTGAAGAAAGCCCAAGTCACATGAAAAAGTTTATTTCCATTGCAGTTCCTGCATCAAAGGCATGCTAACGTAGAAGTAGAAGCGTAGTTATTGACTAATTGTCCCTTAGCACAACATGTAACATACTGTCAAATTGTTTATCACTGCATTTCCTGCATCCAAGGCATGTTAACGGAAAAGTAGAGTCGGGAGTGATTGTCCCAAAATGCAATGTAATATATACCGTCAAATTACTCATCACTGCAGAGCATGTTGAACCGCCTCCTTGGGGTTTGCGGATGAAAATCGCCATGGATGCAGCTAGAGGTCTTTATTTCTTACATACAACCGAGAATACTGTCATATACCGGGATTTTAAGCCTTCTAATATTTTATTAGATCAGGTAAGGTTCAGCATTCTATCACATTGTTTTTCCTCACTCGAGGAATGCATCGTTTGTGTATGCTTGTGTTAAGTTTCATACTCATTATTCATCATGGACGTATAATGCTTCTATATCCTCAGGACTTTAATGCAAAGCTTTCAGATTTTGGGTTGGCACGGTTAGGTCCAGCCAATGGTTCTTCTCACGTTACAACACAAGCTGTTGGGACCTACGGCTATGCAGCTCCTGAGTACATTTCTACAGGTACGCTAGCTCGAAGCTTAGTTGCCTTTGTTTCACCAATTTTTGGTATCAAAAACTTCTGCACCTTCTTATATGAGATCATGACTGACAGCTGGTTAACATTGTACAGGTCATCTCTACGTAAAGAGCGACGTGTATGGTTTCGGCGTTGTCCTGCTAGAAATCTTAACGGGGCTGAAGGCCTACGATTTGGATCGCCCCACTGCACAGATCAATTTGGTGAAGTTGCACAGGCCTATTCTTGTAGATAGGAACAAGCTGAAAAAGATCATAGACCCGCGGCTCTCAGACAATTATCCTCCAGAGGGTGCCCAAAAGTTGGCTCAACTGATATACAGATGTCTCGAAAACGATCCTAGGCATCGGCCTGCTATGTCTGAAGCGCTGATAATTCTGGAGCGTATCAGTACCATCATCTGGAAACCAAAGAAGACAACTCCGCCAGAACCTCCACGGTCGAGTCCCCGAGCCCCAGAGCATAACCTCATGGACGGTCGTCTCTCTCCATTCCTCGGCCGTCCAGGACATACTGGTCCTCTGAGGACCCCTCGAGACATGCGATAGCACAATAATATACATCGGTATGACATGATTCAAGTTCAATAGTTACGAACAATTGTCATCATATTAAAATCAGAAACATGTGTTGTATATGTATATCCATATATGCTGTTGTATCACTGTATCAGATTTTCGTCGCAGACATTCCTTCAACTCTCTCCGTGTCGTACCTTCATATAGATCATACTTATTTTGAGATGGATTGATCATACTTCCTAATCATATTGAGTTTTCACACGATAAAATGGTTTTAAGTATCCATTGATTCCTCTTAAGTTAAGCTTAGAATGCAAAAAAAAAAAAAAAAAAAAAATCTCACAAGCTCACAATTTTCAATTACCAATTTAGCTGTCACACACACTCCAAGCAATCCAGGCCGTCCGATCATAAATTTGACCGTTACACGCTCCTTGTCATCACCCCTTGAATTCAGAGTACTCTGCCTTCATCCACTCAAATCAAATCAAGAACAACAACCACCACCACCATTCCAAATCACACAACTCGAAATTGCAAGTCCACATTTTCAAGAATCAAAGAGGTAAACTGTTCTCTCTCACTCTCACAAATCTCAATCAATTCATCGTCATCATCATCAATTCATCGTCGTCGTCGTCGTCGTCGTCGTCATCATCAATTCATCATCACATTCAAGGTCATCACTTTTATTTTTAAAACAATTTTTGGATTTTCGGTCTAATTCTTGCAGAGAACCATGAAGTCTGATCGGAAGCCACCGGTCGTCAGGTCCCCGATGCGGGTTCCGCCTCGTCGCAGCCTTCGATCCAACTCGAAATCCCTCTTCCCCACTCCATCAGGTATAAATGAGATGAGGAATTGGTATAGTGCACTGATTCTTTGATTGAAAGAAAATGCTAGGGTTCTGTTCAATTTGTTGGAATCTGGAGATTCTTTACTTGAAAGGTTGTGTTCTTGCTGAAATTAGGGTTTTTGGCTTTTGACTTCTTGAATGTGTCAATGTATCGGTTAATGTTCAGGAAAAGGTTTTGGTTTCTTTGTGACTCAATTGGCATTCTACTAGTTTTGATCAGTATGTACATTTGGTAGTGTTAGAAGTGGTGACCGGACGCGATGGGGTGTCTGCGAGGAGGTTTTGGTTCCTTTGGTTATAGGGAATGATACCGCCATTTGAAGTGGCAGTTGTCTATGAAACCGTTGCATCTGGAATGTAATACTAGTTCTTTCGTTCTTGATCCGGACTTCGCTGTTCCAAACCTTGTGACGTTTTGCATGATCGAAATGGGTTTGATCCTAATTACCAGAGTCTTTTAACATATCTTGTGTTCTTTCTCGTCTTCACTTTAAAACGTGTACCCAGATGTGACTTGTGAGGTAAAGTACTTAAAATTCACGCTACGATTGTGTCTTTTGTTTTGTTTCTCGGAGAAGTTTTACATTTCTGTAGGACTGCGCGCTTTTGAATGTGTATAGATTTTGGGAATGTGTGTATACATAGTTGTTGGAGTTGGAAGTACAAATGGGTGAATGGATCTGTTCTTTCATCTCATTTTTTGAATGTGAAAGCAGGTGAAAGTTTTACTGTTGTATTCATTTTCTGCTCATAGGTTACAAAAGCAGGGTTCAGAAACCAAAACCTGCTCCTGAGATGAAACAAGCAGAATTCAAGCTTGAGTACAGCACGATCTCGTGCGATCTAACAGCTTTGGCAAAGATGGTAAAGGAAGAGTTTGGCAGGGCATCTGGTCTTGAAATGGCGAAGTCCTTGATATCCGATGACAAGAGTTCCCTGTTTGAGAGAGGAAGATTTTATGACGAGTACTCAGCCAGAAGAAACGAGAGGCTGAGGAGGAAAAAGCAAGATGAAATGGGACTGCCCGCCGAGCTAAGGACAGCCAGCAAGAACTTAGGTGTCAAGCTTGACTCGGCAATGAAAAGAGAATCTAAGAGGCGAGAGAGCTTGGTGAGATCTGTGTCCGTGGCCTACTCGGTTGATAGAAGTGAGCATCCTAGGTATGCTTTGAGGAGCATCAAGAAGCCGCCGCTGCCTTTGCCCATGAACTACATGGATAGGTCTGGTGGTGGAGCGGATCGAAAGACTACAGCTCAACGAGCTCGAAGAAACTGAAGATCATATGGTGAATCCTGTCGCTGGTATTACTTGAAGTAAGTCATGGTTTAGTGACTTTAGTCTGTATGTTAGTAGTATTGGTGTTGCTTTTCTGGCACAATTGATTTGGATTTCAGGGAATGATCCATTGTCGATGATGGACATAGATCGCATATGAATCAAACTGGTTCTGGACTATCTGGTTTCCAAGTTTTTGCTTGTTGAAGGAGCTTCATGCTTAGTTGTGTTGCACATTTCATGATGAAAACTTGATAAAGAAACATCTACGTGTATTTATTTTTTCCTTTTTAGTCTTTGATCAAGGATTCCAGGAGGACTTGTTTTGGCCTCCGGTGTATTGTCATTTGTCACAATGAATCCATTAGTTTAGTTTAGCTTGCTAGAATAAGCGGAATGGTCAATGCGAACGTTATTAACATAAGAAATAGTACAGGTTTGAGAAATCTATAATACAGGATGATCATTATCGATAAGGTATTGGTTTGAATGTAACCATCGGGCTTACATCAAGAAAAAAAAAAGAGAGAGTTGAAGACGTTAAATTTAATAGGATATACACTTAGTATTCCGTATTATGTGACTGTGGTCTTCACCACACTTATTGATTATGTTTCATTATAAATATAGACAAAGGCCCCCAATAATGGGCAAGCCATTATTTCATATGGTATGAGGTTTGGTTCTCTGAACGAATGATTCCACTAAAATACAACAAAACCCTAGTTTCTCCCAAACCCTTCCTCCCGGTCGCACATGTCTTCTTCTTCCTCCACTTCTGTCGTTTTCATGGAGGTGACTTCGGTTGTCGCCCCTCTATCCACTACTTCCTGGCCTCTCCTTTCTTCTCCACTCCGCACCACCACGCTGCGTCGAGTCTTCGTCCGTCACAGGTCACCTCTCAACGGATTTACAAGGATCAGATCGTCCCGCCTCCCTCTTCGACGGTCTTCGCTCCTTCATCGACAGTATTTGCTCCTCTGTTCTATCCTTCTAGTTCCTCCGCTGCATCTGTTTTTCCGAATGTGAGTTTCACTTCACCGCCAGTTAAATCGATGGTCACGCCGACTCTTTTGGTCGTCGAAGATTATCTCGTTTGACGTATACAAATAGAATCGTTCCTCTTATCCTATGGCTTCATCGGTTTTGTTGACGGATCAATCGTTCTCCTCCCATACACCTTCTTCCAGTGTCGTCTACACCGATCCTCAATCCGGATTATTTCCAGTGACAACGGATTGATCATATGGTCCAATTTTGGATTTTCGTCACTTTTTCGCGTGATATTTTGGTGAAAGTCTTGAATCTCCAACTTGCTCGTGAGATTTGGGATCGTCTCTATCAATGTTTCATGTCGGTTTGCATGGCTAGGTCAAAGATGAGCTATATGATTTTCAGTTTTTATTGGAATGAAATGTCTTGCTGGGTAAGAATGATGGTATATATGTCAATGCTTGTTCTTGTGATGATGGTTAGTTACTTCGAAGATGTGACAGTCATTTGTCTGTTCATCATCATGCTTCCTTGACACAACTCTCCCTGGTAAATTTGCCGTGTTAGATAGATAGCATCAAGAAAAATGATTGATCATGTTCATTCTTGAAGAATTTTTGATCTCAAGCAGACCTCTTAGTAGGATTTTAACTCTTTCGAAAGATCGAAAAAGAAAGAAATGGTTGATCTATTGAAGATAATTTCAACATAAGTGAGTCATGCTATTTAGTACATCTGAAAAATTCGAAGGAGAGTCGGCTAAATTTCATGCCAGAAGCAAATTTTTTTAGTAAATAAGTGAACCTATGAATCCTTGTACAAGAAAAACACCGCCGAACACAGCTGTAATATTGAAAACCAACAAGGGGTCATACAGTTGATCATCCTAACATCAAAAGAACAAGAGAACCAGAACTACAGATCCAAAACTTGTATTCAACCCTCTAAATGAAAAAGAATCCACAGCGTGCTCCGAATGTCATCAGCGGACTCACTCCAGTTTGCGTATGTTCACCCGTCTGCATCATATGCAGAGAACTAAAGGCAACCATGAATATGGAGATGAGAACAGGTGAAAGAACTAGCAGTTTCCCTTGAAACTTCACCTCACTTTCTGGAGAGATGGGGCTTTATGGACTCCACAACAACCTGTTTCGAACAAAATATAGAGATCAGAGTCGAGGAAAGATCCTACTTCAACAAGATGTCAACTTCCGAAGAAAAAATATAGCGGCAATAAGTCTCAGATACAAAATGAAGGAAAAAGACTCCCATGCTAATCGCAAGTGTGCTTACCCTCCCATCATACGATACAGACGCAAACATCCAAGGCTCTCTGGTACTCCAAGCAAGCCCTGAAAATACAAATTTAGAAAGAGTCGGTGCTCGTTCGTCACACTGGGAAACAGAATGGAGAGAAGAAATCATGGTTACAGCATATGACAGATAGTGCAGACAAAGATTACCATAAACACTGTCTTCATAATCACTGTATGCATGAAGCAATGGATTTGCACGCCTGGTTCCTAACTCTGTCGGGCTGCAAATAGAGATAACATAAGAAGATAACGATGCTAAGCAAGTGCAACGACTAATTATCAGAATAGCTCACGGCTAAATCACCTTTCCGGTGTATCGCAACTTCGTACGGAAGTAAACCACAAGTTAACGGTTGAGTCCGTTCCAGCACTCTGCATGATAAATTACTAAGACAGTAAGATTACAACAGCTCCTCAGCTGCAACATGTAAAAGGCCGAGAAAAACCCAAATGCTTGTTCTGTTGAGAGAAAGAGTACCAGGATTAGCCCATCGTACTCAGGGTTACATCTCACTGCCCATGTCCTGCAAGAAATATTACAAAGTGGTAAATGAGGGTTATGGACAAAGTGCAAGCTCACAGAGACATGCTGCAGTCATTGAAAGAAGTAGCAATATACTACTTTTTAACTATACCAGTGTGCATGCCCAGGGAGGTCAGCAATGGGAAACTTTGGCATCCTAAGATCCCAAACACGTATTCCGGACTCATCTTCTGCAGTAACCTGCATCCATTTCGTCAACCCAGCAAATAATCTTTATCAAAGACATGTATTTCAAAAATAGAGCATTGAAGACCAAACAAAAAGCATTGTTGTTTCTCGCTAAATAAAGCACCTACAAGTATATGCTGCTTCTTGGGGTCATAATCTACAGCACGGGCATGGGCTCGCTCAAGCGAACTGGACATTCTGTACATGCACAAACCTATAAATTCAGAACAATCCAAGGTGTAAAAATCTACATTGAGCGAAAAAATCTACATCACAGGGAGGCTATCATTCGATTACAGTTACAAAAGAGTATATATTATTTATGCTCCCAAGATTTTAGGAAGCAGAACTTCTTGTCATGAAAATCAAGAAAATTTGGACTGGTATAAAGAAATACACCCTCTTCATTTCTCTGAGAACTATGTCCTCTGGCCAATAACTTCTGGGCCTCTGGCTGATAATTGTAGTACATAAATGCATCACCCAAATCGTAGCAGATGCATAACCATTTAAAACAAAAAAGCCAAACTATATAAGCCTGAATTTTTCACTCTGGGTGGGGTGGGGGAATGCATTGTTCCATCTATATCAATCTTGAAAGACCAAGTGATCATTCAGTGGAGTGCAAATAAAGTTTAAGATGCTTCCAAGGGTTCTCTACTACCAAGCATAGACAGAGGTGTAATAAAAGGATGCAAAAATACAAACCACATAACAAAACAAAGATGAGAATCCAAACACCAAGACAGCAAATTAATAAAGACATACTTCATTGTTCTTAGGTCCCAAAGTTGGATCACTGATTCACTAGTCAATGCAACAGCATTTAGATCAAGAGGATCCCAAGATCCACCAGTCCAAGAATGAAGCTTGCCAGCTGACTCCTTTGAGTGCACCTAAATATGGACAAAGGCCTGAATAAGAGTCAGCAGATGTATTCCAAAAGTAAATTGAACTGTAATATCCACAACATCATACACCCAGAACGAACCGAAATCACATAAAATGCAGGCATGATTAGTAAGTACTAACAAATCTTATAACAATTATGTCTAGTAAATTAGTGGGATCACATATAATAGGAACAAATAAAGATGATTAAGCCAGAACAGGCACATGGCATGAATATCAAGCAAGAAGCATTGTCACAGCATAGTATATGATTTGAACAACAGCTATGACTTAAACTTGGCCAACAGCCAATTTGACCTGTGCAGTCTTCTTGGAAGAATCCAAGCTCCAAACCAAAAGATTTTGCTCATCAACACCGATCAACTTATCATGTCTTCCAGTAGGCCACCAGAGAACACTGCAACGTAGATAATACCTATTACATAAATGGTAGAATCCACTACACAGGATACAAATGTCTGCCATCCATTTACTATAAGGTGAAAAATCAAAACAACAAAATTGTTGATGGGAGTGCTCACCTTTTTATTTTACCAGTATGAGAATCAAGGCTAGCAATTTGTTCCAGCTGCGGAGAATTTAGCTGACCATATAATTCAGGAATCTGCCAAACAGCTGCTCCGTATGATTCACCTTAAAATACATGCAGAAAAGTTAAAACTGCACATCTTTACTCAGCGTACCTTGCTGTTTTGGGTAGGATCTGTCATTCTGTCTATGACCAATTTAGACAGAAATGGAACGATTTGGATATCGTCCTTTTTTTTTTCATTTTAAGACTCGACTCAAACAGCAGAGGAAGCATGTTATGCACTCACTGGCTCACAGCACTAACAAAAACTAACAAAGTCGGTGTTCTTGATGCCCAATACTGCTAAACTAGATCAATAACATGCGACCTTGCAAACAAATTCTCAGTGAAAAAACGCTTTTAACACATCAACAATTCAACATTCTAACATGAATCAACAGTAATAAGAATGAACATTGTCTTTTGCCATCAAACAACACAACCAACGCCTCTACATCAACTCAACGCTTCAACATGAATCCACAACAATAGCCAGCAAGAATCACATGACAGATCCAGATAAACTGAAAGCATCATTACCACTCGAAAACACAGTAGAGAAGATCCGCTGATCGAACGGACACGAAGCGAGATCCCAAATCTCACTCGGATGAGAAAACAACCCCTCGCAAACCAGCTCCGTTCCGCCAGAGTCAAGCCGGATCAAATGCACCTGCACGCAAACACACAAATCCGAATCTCAAACAATAAGCATTTCCTCAAACCACTAGAATCAAGCTGATCGATTGACCTCGTTTTCCTCCTTGAGGCTGAGAGTCCCTGTGATGAAGCTGGTGTGATCGGTGTCGGCCTTCACATCCGCGATGCATCTCGCCTGAGAAGAAACAACGAATCGTGAGATTAGATCGATCGGCAGAGAATTTGAAATTGAGATTAGGGTTTGGTGATGATGATGAAGACTAGGGTTTGGATTTGGGGATTTAGGGTTTATTACCTGGTATTTCAAGCCGTAGCCGATGCTCGTCGATGCTCCCTGCATTGTTGAATAATGAAGTGAGGATTTTTTATTTTTTTGAAAAGAAAAATGGAGTGAGGATTGATCGATGGTTCGCGGATTTTGACGGTAAGGTTGCGGTTGTTCTCTTGCAAAATAAATGGCGGTTGACCGGGAAAAGGCAAATGTTTTCCACTCAGTTTTTTGTTTATGTGAAATTTGATAGGTTGTAGTAACTTCATTTTTAATAATAAGATTATAATAATAATATAATAATGATGATTTAAATTATATATTTTAATTTAATTAAATGATATAATTTTTAATATTAATTTTGTTTAAGAACACATAAAATGTATTTATTGTCATCATCAAATTCATGTTGTTCATTAGAATTTAATTTTAACGTATCACTTAAATCATCTTTAATTATTGTTACTACCATGTTCTAAGAACATCTACGTCGATATTTTTTTTTAGTTTTTTACCTGAAAATATCTATTACCAAGATTCCATTGAAAAAATTAGACATAATGATGGAAAAATTTATCTACTAAATTTGAAGGACCTCAAATATAAATTCCCCTGCTCAAGTTTTTGTTGGAGTGTCTCAACTCTTTCCCCCCTCTGCTCATGCCTTTCCACATCGGCATCACTCTTGAGAATTTGGTGCTTGGCAGGCAAATTTATCTACTAACCCTAAAACCAAAAAAAAAAAAAAAAAAAAAAAAAAAAAAAAAAAAAACATTATATATATATCTCAACAAATTGAGGTTCTTCGATTATAGTGTTTTTATCTTATTTTTTGAATTTGGTTGTGGATGGTCTAAGCACAGAAAGTTGCCTAAGTGTATGATTAAGCCTACACCATAATCATTACTCTGCATCAACATTTCAATTTTTCCCATCAATCCCCCATTCCCTTGCAGATCAGCTCCATTACTGTTAAACCGCTTCTCTTCACCACCACAATTCACCATTATTACATCCTTCTCTGCTTCAAAGTTTCATGAACACAAATCTCATCTCCGACCAAACCACAACGACGCGATCACGAATTAAAAAACAGCCAATCGATAGTCAATCCAGTACTCAAAAACCCGCTACACGTAGACAATCACAGATGATCACGAGACCGATCACTGCTCTGGACTATCGATTCCTATCTATCATCCTTTTCATCATCCTCTCCGTCCTCCTCTCCATCTCCACCATTCGTTTATCCCCTCCAAAACCTCCTCCACCAGTGAACCGCACCGAGCTGGCTCGCTCCAGGATCGCGGTGTGCCTGGTGGGCGGGGCGAGGAGGTTCGAGTTGACAGGACCCTCGATCGTGGAGAAACTGTTAAAGGAGTACCCAAATGCGGATGTGTTCTTGAACAGTCCGTTTGATGAGAATTCGTATAAGTTATTGGTTTTGAAGAGCGCGCCACAGGTTGTTGCTGTTCGGGTTTTTGAACAGAGGTGGTTAGAGGAAACCAGGGAGAGTGAGAGGGTGCTGAGTTCCGAGGGGTCGCCTAATGGGATTCAGGTGCGGTTTTGATCCCATTGTTTTGAGTGTAACATTTTTAGTTATGTACACGCTATTTTATTATTTTATTTCATTTATGTTATGTATTAGGATTCTTAAGTCTTAAACCATACCATTTTTTGTTCCAGGGTTTACTTCAGTACTTCAACCTGGTCGAAGGCTGCATATCACTAATCCAACACCACGAAACCCGGTTCAACTTCACATACGACTGGATCATCCGAACCCGGGTCGACGGCTTCTGGCCTGGTCCACTCAACCCAAACAGCTTCATCCGGGGCCACTATGTGGTCCCGCCAGGGTCCGCCTATGGCGGCTTAAATGACCGCCTAGGCATAGGCGAGCACGACATCTCCATGGTCGCCCTCGCCCGCCACTCCCTTGTCCCAACTCTCGACTCGGCCGGGTTCAGCCAGCTAAACTCCGAGTCAGCCTTCAAGGCCCAGCTAACCCTCCACAACATACCTCACATTACAATGCCACAACCTTTTTGTATACTCTCGGATCGGGTTTATGTTTTTCCTCCGGTCCGGTTCGATGTGCCGGTGTTGAGCCTGACGAGCCGTGGGGAAATGAGTGGGGCGAAATGCAGGCCGTGTAGGCCCGCTTGTGTTGGGCCGTGTGTGGGCCGAGTGATGAATGGGCTAGAGAAGGGGTGGAGTTGGGCCGAGGAGTGGAATGGGTCCAATGTTGACTTGTGCGACGCACGTGGGGAGTGGGAGGTGGGGTGGGAGGGTGTGTTTGACCGAGTCGTTGGGCCGGAGCTCGCTGAGTCACGGCGACGAGCTGGGAGGTTGAGTGTTGAGGAGTGTGCGAGGGATTGGGAGGAGATGCGGGAGAAAACGTCGTTTTGGGAGTCCCCATCTATAGGTGAGATTTGTAAACTCGGATTAAGAAAGATAAAATAACATTTTTTTCGTCTTATATTAAATATAGTGTTTTTTATTATTGTATTATATATGAAAATTATGTCATTAACGTTTGAAATATATAATTTAAATTATCATTAATATTTTATGATAGTTTTTTCAAAATATGATGTTTAATCATCTCACGATACAATCAAATTTCGCCTCGACAGATATCAAATCATGATAAATAATTCGAAATAAAGAAAGTAAAATTTATTGTATTCTACTCTATATTTTGGGATAAGTGAAATAATGTAGTGGTTGATTCACACTATTTGTTGATTCTTGTACATAAGGAGAATACGAATACGATGTACTAACAAAGCTCGTGTAATCGTGTGTGTGATGGTACATACTTTTAAGTTAGTTGGACCATAAGTTATATTTTACATCACCTTGATCGATCTGATTTTTGATAGCTACAAAGAATCGACAATTAAGAACTTATCGACCTTTAAGCTAACCAGTAAATGAGTAAAAATTGGTCTAAAGTGGAGCTTTTTTTTAGATTCTTTGATATAGTGCACAAAAATGGTTAGCATTGAAGAACCCACAAAAAGTTAAGGCTTCAATCCAATAACAATGAACTCGACAGACATGGCTAATCAAAGAATTGTGGGTCCATCAAACAATAATCTGCCCATGAGACATCATTCAAGTCTTGTAATGAAGAGATCTCACCCTCAAAACTCATTGGTCATCAGTCGTTTGAATCATTAGAATGGGCAATTTGGCATTTAATTCTTCCATGTGAACTGGCTCCTCTGTATCTATGATGAAGATATAAAGCTTCCCAGAAAGTTTGGACAGAGATCCAATGCCGATTACCAAACTTTTGATCTGAGTAATGAGTAACGTTCATGTTTTTAAAAAAGCAGATCTGTACGGCGTATTTTCATTTCCCTTTTTTATCTCATAAAAATCTCAATATCCTGTTTTCATGATATATTTATTTTTTATCCAATATTCTGTTAGTATTTTTAAGTCAAACAAACAAAAAAATTTCTATAATCCCTTCCAAAAAAAAAAAAAATCATTTTCTATAATAAAAATCGGTTAAAAATAAAATCATATGCTTAACACACACTTCTCTCTCTCTCTATATATATGTCGCACATACTAATTGAGCATAGCGAGCTGAAGGCCTAATTGCAAATAATGTGGTAATATTCATAGGAAAAATTGCTAATGCTGCACAACAGTTTTCACAAAAGAAAATCAAATATTTAAGATTTGAAAAAATCAAGTTAAGGTTTAAATAAATATTTGAAATAAACATGTGATGAAAAGGTGTACATTGAAACAGTATGATTCTCTTAATTCGTCATAATATTATGCATACATCTAGAAGTTGATATCATGACCCCCACAAACCACACCCTTTGGTCGCGTCTCTTTCAAATTCATAACTCCAAATCTTCCCCACCTCTCGTGCGCCTCTCCCCATATAACTAACTTGTCCTCTCCCACTCATCAAACCCAAAAACATATCACAAACACAAAACACAGCTCAAAACACAACAATCAACGATGATCAGCAACAAGTATCGCCGCAGCGTCTCATTCCCGATCCCGAATCCCAGCCGTCCATCCTCCTCGTTGTCATCATCGAACCACAACAGATCCACCAGCCTCCCGATCCCTAAACACCTCATCGACCACCTCACCTCCACCATGACGATCAACCACCACGACCATGACCACGATCGCGTCCCTTGGATCCTCGACAGCCTCGTCAAACTGACGTTGATCCACGACTCGCTCTGCTCCCTCCTTTGTCTGCCTCACTCCCAGGCCGCCCTGGGCTCCCCTGTCCACTGCAGTACACTCCACAAACTCCTCCAGGACAGTCTGGTCTTCGTGGACTGCTTCTGGGTCCTCCGTGATTGCCTGCTCCAGCTGAAGCACGAGCTGGTCATGGGACAGGTGGCGCTCCGGCGAAAGGACGACTCCCATCTGGGCATGTACCTGAAGGCCCAGATGAGAGTCTGCAAGAACATAAACAAGTTACGTTCCACCATCTTGTCCGTGGACTCGTTCGTTGTTGCTACAACAACGACGGCGACCCAGGATCACGTGGGTCAGAACGACGAGCTGGTCCACGTGATCGGGCAGGTTCACGAGCTGACCGTGTCGGTTTCAGGGGCCTTGTTCGAGGCCATTGCTGGGTCGTTTTCCCCTAGGAAAGGGGGCACGGGATCAACGTCGTGGATCGAATCGTTTAAGGGGGCGAAGAGAGATCAATATGAGGGGAATGATGAGATTGGGATTGGGGTTGAGAGTGTGTGGGGGTTGAGGAAGAATGGAGATGATGAAGAGATGAGAAGAGGTCTGTTGAGGAAAATGAGGGAAGTTGAAGATTGGGTTGATGGGATTGAAGGGGTTTGTGAGAGGGTGTTCAGGAGCTTGGTTTGCACTAGAGTTGCACTTCTCAATATAGCTACTCATTCAAGGGGATAAAAACATAGGATTTGTGCTAATGTTTTGGGTATTTTGGGATTGGTGTGATTAATTTTTTTTATGGTTAGTGATAGTCTTGAAATTAATTTGGTATACCGAATGCTGAATCATGACTCTTGACTCAGTAGCTTGAATGCTTCACTTCAACTCACTGTATATTTCTTGGTCAGATGTTGACTCTCATAAGCTATGGTTGTAGTAAATTGAAGCTCTCATATCTTGACAGTTATTTTCCGTACATTTCAAGGTGACCTCTATGATAATTTGATGATACTAAGTTTGGTAAGTTCTCAGCAAACGGAGAACTATATATTATTACAATCAAAATTATCTGTAAGACCCTCACTGATCCAAGACGAGACAACTTGCACTCCCGTGCCTGGGGCAAGGCCGAGCATCCTGCCACTGAAGCAAAGGTTGCTAGCACAATTTTGTATCCTAGACTATATGATAAATGATAATCAAGTAGAGCCGTAGAGGGTTCGAGTTTTTTGACAGAGGTTCTATTTTATTATATTGTTTTCTCTGGTTCCTTGTACTAGCAGAATTCCTGAACTATTCTCTCATTCTTTCTTGGCACTTTATAGTTGTTCCTTCACTAGCGGAATGCCTCAACTTTTGTCCCTTTTTTCTTTCAGTTTATAGATGTCGGAACAATAGTTTCACCAACTGTGCTTGCGAGGCGAGTCTCTGTTATCTATTCAATGAGCAACCAGATGCAGCTTTTCGCGACGAAATGCAGGCACAGATTATTTACCCAGATTGGGCCACCGCATTCTACCTGCAGGCAGTTGCCCTATCCAAACTCGGTATGCATGAGGATATGGCCGACATGCTGAACACGGCTGCAGAGCTAGAAGAGAAACAACAGAAGAACAAAAAAACAAACCACTAAGGGCTCCTCTGCGAGAAGAGAAACAACAGAAGATTGGAAAAAGAACCTAATTGCGGGACAGTTTTGTCACGATACAGGTTTCTATAGATTGTTGTCATCAATATGAGGCTGCATTTTTTCTCGTCGTCGTGCATATGCTATAGAATAAAAGGGTAGGAAACAATTTGTACGGAGTTCTCATCTTACTATAGGGAGGAGGCACAGCATTCTTGTAGTATAGAAGCTGGAGTATACATTTTTTTTTTAAAATGTATACCGATGTAATTGTATACCTAATGATAAAATAGTTTTGCAAACGAAATGTATACAAGTCTTGTTCTTACGATTTTTGCGAGTCTATGAAGAGTTTAAAGAGCTTAACTTTTGTGCTTCAAATACCAATGCGGCATATACCGAGAAAACTATATCAGCGGTTTTCCCTGTAGTTCTGTCGCGATTTGGTGTTGGCCCTTGGAGTGTCAACCCTGTAACAACTGGAAATAATACCATTGCCAAATAAGAGTGTCCTTGAAGGCTTCAACCCTGGGACTTGGGTTTCCTGCTGTTGAACCTCTACAGCATTGGTGCCATCTTCCAGCAACACCATTGAATCACAATCAAGTTTGAAAAAATTCTATGTCTCTGGCTGCGTTGTTTTTTTTCTCACCGTTGGATTGCTGGTGCTGTACTACAGACACAACAGACGATCCAGTGCCTCAATACTGAGCCTGACTTGTATGGCTATGAAGGAAGCCTGATGTGATCTTCCTCAAGTACAACATCGTTTTCAGGACACTTCAAATACAACAACACCTAGACCGGAGAGGATTAGACTTAAAAAAGAAAGAACGAAAGAAAGAAAAAAGAATCGCGATCCCTTACCACATCATCACAGATCTTCTGGTTTAAGCTTAAGCAGCACAGCACCATTTTAAACCAAGAAACTGATCAATTCAAGGCTGTTAGATTCCTCTTGTTCCCTCCAATAAGGCCTCATTTTCGTCAAAACCAAACGATACCTGCACAATTATTTAAGGACAATCTACACATAGTACAACTAGTTTGCTGCCTTCTGTCAGGCCATTTGTCCAGCCTAGGTTTTTTTTTTTATCACAAGTTTGTCCCATAAGCGCAAACTTAGGCATCATCCATGCGGCTCAGAGCAGCCACACGAGGATTAGCGCCTAGCTGCGCTCTATAAATAACATGCCATGCCACATTGTTGAGTCAAGCATCTTGTTATCTTTTCCTCAGAAAGCTAGATCAAGCAAAGCTGAGCTTGAGAGAAATGGAAGAAGCTATGGGGAGGACTAGTTCGCATGCTCGTTCGAGCAGCTTGCCTTCTTGGCCGCATCCTGTAAATGCTGGCCTTGAGGGTCTACTTTCCACTCTGAGAGACATCAACAAAGGGAGGACATCAGGCACGGCGTCATCTCTAGCTCATAGATTGAGCAAAACTAAGGATTTGTATGAGCATGTGAGGGAGTTGATTCAGTTGCCACTGAACCAACAAGCCCTCGTCCATGAGGTGAGTCGCGTTGGGCTTGAAGACGTTCTTGAAAGATCTCTTGGCTTGTTGGATCTTTGTTCTTTGAGTTCAGATGCTCTGTCTGGGTTTAATGAGTCCATTATTGAGCTACAATCATCAATCAGAAGGGGACATGTCGAAGAGTCATGTCTCCTGAATTACATGGTGTCAAGAAAGAAGATTGACAAAGTCATCTCAAAAGGCTTTGTTAGCATAAGGGAGATGGAGAGGAGGTCGCAAAATGATGGCGGTCTTGCCCCTGCAGTTGTTCACGTTCTAAAAGAAGCTGAATCCGCTAGTGTCTTGACATTGAAATGCGTTCTTGCTTATGTTTCGGGGACAAAAGCTGAGCCAAGAGGGCGCAGCTGGTCATTGGTTGCAAAACTGATGCAGCCAAAGCTCGTGTCTGATGGAGATGTTGAAGAAAGCGAGGTTGAGAGGATGGACGGTACGGTGAACGCCTTGATCTCGAGAAGATCGAGCACAGATTCGAGGGTTAAGCAGAATCTGCTGAATCAATTGAGGAGCTTAGAATTATCCATCCATCAACTTCAGGATGGATTAGAGTTGGTCTGTAGGTGTCTGGTTAGAACAAGAGTTTTCCTTCTCAATGCTATGAATCACTGCTAAATGATTTCATTGATTTTAATGTGACATATCATCTTGTATATCTTTTTGGATCATGTTCTGTGCATTCTTGTTGAAAAATTGATGTAAACTATCAAGTGACAAACAAGCTCCACATAAATCACATAGGTGACAGTAAATGGAGGGAGAGAGATCAGAATTCATGTCCTCATGTCACAACCTATTCTAATATCATGCCGAGAATCATTTCTATCAAAAGTATAAACTGATATAATAGGCTCAAGAATATATGTAACTCACGAACCCTATTTCATATATGTCAAATACTCACAAAACCTTCAAGACTTGAATATACAATTCATGACATCATTTTCATATGCTCAAAAGGAAAAAAAAAAGATGTTTATTGAGAAACGTGTTAAGATACAAATAATATTCCTGAGCCCATGATATCGATGAATCAAACTAATAAGCTAAGCAAATTATACAACCTCAATGGTTACAATACCATACAAACGAGACTCCTACACAATTCAGCATTTAGAATATTGGCCAATTCCAGTATGGGAATGTTTCAGCGAGCTCTTAATATGATCAATATATGAAGGCTTTAGTTTGCTGTCAGCTGTTTACTTTTGATAGAATTGTCACGAGCAGATGCATTCCTTGAATAATTGTATTGGCATTGGCGCTATTTTTTATTCTCTTCTCTATTCTAACATGCCGAAGTCAAACCAGATGCTTAATCAAAGACAACTACTAATAATCAAAATTAATCAGTAACCTAACACTAATTAATCATTTACAAGTGATACCACACACGAGGGGGTGTGATTATGCATTGAAAACTTAGCTGTAAGGTTTCGATATGTTGGCAAATGTCGAGAGCTCAATGAGATCTCTGCTCTTAATATTTATATTAGTATGCAACGTGTGTGTATATAAAATTGCATAACGCGATCATTTACAAGTAAGATGATTAGAAAGTTAGCTCATGACAGGATGGATGCATGAGAGATGCATAGCATGACAGATCTTGTTGTAGCTTAATGAAGATAAGATATGTTCATCTTCCTATAAGGTTTTTCCTTGTAAAATAAAGGGAGCAGAAGAAATTTTTGACTCAGAGTTAGTAAGAGCTTTATTGAGTGATGTTACAACACCACGACCAATATCTAATTTATAAGCATATGACATCACTGTCGTTACAGACAGAAGTCCATAACAAGACAAATTCGTAACAGGATTTACATAAGAGAACATAAGAGGGAGTAATTATAAATACATCTCATCACACACAAATTAGTCCACTCATATGCTTCATATATAGGTTATTATACAATCCTCAATACCACACGCAAGTAATGACAGGGCCCAACAGTCAATTATTATAATTATCCGTATTTTGGCTTTAAGCCTCAAAATACTGCCACACATTCTAAATAATACATATTATACAAGAGAACATCATCTCGGTGTAGCTACTCGGATGCTTCGTCATCCTCACCTGAGCCTAAATAAGGAATTTAATAAACAAGCAGGAAAACCCATGAGCAAAAGACTCATTCAGTAGATCCCGGATAGTGCTATGGGTTGAACGTCACATACTATAATCCTAATATCTATTATAACACGTTACGTCTGGCAGTATATTAAAACCCCTTTTTTGTTATCATTATTATTTTCAAACATAATTTTCCTATCTCTTTTATTTTAATATTCACTTATTTACGTTCCTATATGACCTATCCCGTTATGTTTTATCAATAATATTAATTGAGATCCTACACCATATGATACAGTATCATTATCTTTCATTTTTGAATTACGACCCCACCACACAAGGAGACTCTGTACAAGTAGAATCCTGATAGGTATGGTATAATTACAGACAGAAATGAGATAGATTTCCAAGAAAACTTTGTAACCATAATACAGTGAAAAAATGTCTATTGAGACTGAGATATATACGGTTCTGTTTCAACCGATGAAATTTTGTACTCAAATTATCATCCTCATTATTGGTCTCCTACATCTAGTATTTTATAATTTGATTGATTATGCCACTTTCCATCTTTGACTATCCATGCAAGACATTGCAAAATGGGCCACAAGCTCGAGAGATTCTTCATCCTATCACCTTAATATCTTATGACTGAACCCCCTTTTGTGGTTTGGTTCTACAGGCATCAACTTTTGCGGTAGCTCGCTCAAATATCCACAAGAATATTGTTGTTGGATACATTTGACAGTAACGAATACTTGGGCAAAGTGTAGTGGAAGTCGTAGCTCCGTCTCTGTCCGTCTTCCTATCTCTTCTTTGGCATCTTTTACATGTCTTCAGCGGGCGTCTTGAAAGAAAGTTCGCTAGTCGTTCAGTTCTTTCTTTATATCTGATTCCGGGATATCCGATGAGATCCGATGGCTGAAAATAAAGAGTAGATCTAAAGCTGATGAAAGGGATGTCGGAATCTCCTGCTTAAGAGCACTCTTTCTTTACTCCTGTGTGCCATCTTTATGGACGCTAAGGTTGATTAGTCTAATCAAACTATTCAGCGCCGTGTTATATTTATATACGTGCTCTCAATCGATGATCAATAACAGAAACATCAAAAGCATATATATATATATATAACAAGACAAAGAGACATGTTGCTTTTCTTAAAGCAACTACAAAGATCAGATGATAAAGTTGATTAGAACGACTAGCATTACGGATTGGCTGTGAAACAAGAAAAAACAAGTCAGTCCTGAGCTTTTTTTCCCGAAAAAGTAAGCAACAAGAAGAAGGTGGTCGAAAAGTAAGCAACATCCTGGGACATGAGGATCTCCGAGAATCATGTTCTCCTATATAATCTGTAAGAGCCCTTACAAGGACTCGTAGAAGCAGAGAGAACATGGTAACCATGGCAGCGTCACAGGAGTTTACGACCACATCTCCTTCTGTGACTACTAGACCATCTATTACTACTAATCCATTGCAACCCTACGATAGTCCGTCCTTGCCACAATCTCCCATGTTGACGTCTGAATCAGTGCCGAAAAGCCCACTGATGCGAGTCATGACACCGATAGCTAGTCCGATGAGAAAGGCACTCGCAACCATGCATGGGTACCTAGAAGAGGTAGGCCACATTACCAAGCTTGATCCTCATGATGCTTGGCTTCCCATCACTGAATCCAGGAACGGCAATGCTTATTACGCAGCGTTCCACTCGCTAAGTTCAGGCATTGGCTTCCAAGCCCTTGTGCTTCCCCTGGCCTTCGTGTCCCTTGGATGGTAAGTAATTTTATAACTTCTCCAATGGTTATTAGGTTCCACTCATACTAGCCGCCTCAGGGGTGTCTTAGATAGTAAGTAGCTCAACTTCACAGTGGAAGGTCACAGGATCGGAACCTGCAAAACATCTATATTGCCTTCCCCAATCCCGACAGACATGTCTGTATTTCGGGCGCTGCCTTAACTTGCCTCTCATTGGTCGTGAATCGCGATCATGCTTTCAGAAGTTTCAACAGAATTTTTCGTGTAAGGATACCATACCTGTCAGGTCCTGATCAGTAATAGTAGATAATAACTTACCAACTTATGGTTTAACAATCTGGTGCAGGGTATGGGGAGTTGTCTGTCTCTCTTTGATCTTTGTGTGGCAGTTGTATACCTTGTGGTTACTGATTCAACTGCACGAATCTGAGGATGGAACCCGCTACAGCAGATATCTTCGCCTATCCATGGCAGCATTCGGTAAACTCGAGAGCTTTACACACGTCAACTCAGATTGCAAAATAGAAGGTGATGTTTCATAACTGGACTATTTTGATGCAGGGAAGAACACAGGGAAGCTGCTAGCCCTGTTTCCTATCATGTATCTCTCTGGCGGTACTTGTGTCACTCTGATCATGGTTGGAGGTGGGACCATGAAGATCTTCTTTGAGATAACTCGTCCAGGCGGAGGAAATCACCCGTTAACAACCGTTGAGTGGTACCTGGTATTTACTTGTGCAGCCATCACACTAGCTCAACTTCCAAACTTAAATTCCATTGCCGGAGTTTCCTTGGTCGGAGCAATCACTGCTATCAGCTACTGCACCATCATATGGATTACATCTGTTTCCAAGGCTAAGCCGATGGACATAAATTATGGTCCAAGCTCGATTATGCTGAGGTCGCAAGAAGCAAAGATCTGCAGTATCCTTAATGCGATAGGAATAATCGCATTTGCATTCCGAGGCCACAATCTTGTGCTTGAGATACAGGTACAGTTGACCATTTCATTCAAATTGCTTATTGAAGGGCTGGGTCAAGACTGGTGTTTTTGCAGGGAACAATGTCAACAAGCAAAAAACAGCAATCCTGTATTCCAATGTGGCAAGGCGTGCAGTTTGCGTACACAATAATCGGATTGTGCATATTTCCCCTTGCAATAGGAGGATACTGGGCCTACGGGAACTTGGTCAGTCACTACAGAAACTCCATTACTCAATCTTTCTCATGAGTTATATAACAAATCCCTAGGCAGAATCAGCCACATGTTGCATCCAGAATCATCTCATTGATATACTATGCTAACCTGAATACACACTTGGAAGAACGACAGCATGAAGTGCTTCTAAAAGAAACTTAATCATGATAATCAAGCAGGCAAATGGGCAGTAATCTCAGAGCAAAATTCAGCTTGTAAAGCTCAAGAACAGAATATCATTCATATATCATCGTTCCAGAAATTAGACAAAAAATAAAATAAAAATTGCAGCCATCAATGTGGAAAATTATATACTGAGTCCAAGTATCTAACTACACCTACACCAGACTACACTAGCAGCTAATGCAAACAGTTATATCAGATACCTGCAAATGGAGGGATGCTGAGCGCCTTAAAAGAATACCATGGGCACAATATGCCAAAGTTTCTGCTAGGAATAACAAGCCTTCTTGTCGTCATCAACAGTCTCAGCTCATTCCAGATATATGCCATGCCAGTCTTTGACAACCTGGAGTTCCGGTACATCAGCACCATGAATAAACCATGCCCAAGATGGCTGAGGACAGCTATCCGTGTGTTATTTGGATGCTTAGCCTTCTTCATTTCAGTTGCTCTACCATTCTTGCCCAGCTTGGCAGGTCTCATGGGAGGTATAGCAATCCCCGTCACACTAGCATATCCGTGCCTCATGTGGGCCGTAATCAAGAAGCCACACAGATTCAGCATGATGTGGTACCTAAACTGGGGACTTGGTTGCTTTGGGATATTTCTCAGCGCTCTACTAGTAACTGGAGCTATATGGAGCATAGTGATCATGGGAATAGAAGTTCACTTCTTCAAGCCACAATAAGACAATGGTGTGCAACAGTTTCACCAGAAAATGCATGATACAGAAAAAAGCTCGCCCTGAATTTCATAATGGTAAAAGCCGTATGTAAAAGGGGAAAGATCGTATGTAATCCCTTTTGAGGGATTTCTATCAATTATTATATATATAAAAAAAAGGAAAGGCAAACTGAGAATCCATCGTGTACCGCATGTAAAAAATTTAGGCTGATAGCTGGAGATATATTTAGAGATCTTACTTCATAAATCTCTCAGCACTGTATCGACGGCAATTTTTCAAACCCATCTACTAAAAATGCCCAAATGCCACAAGTCCTCCTACTCATTTGAACCTAAAGGAAAATGCTAAAATACATTTGTTGAAGATCTGCACTAAATTTTTGACCTCAACCTCAAAATGTAACAAGGCAAAACCGCAAAAGTAATAGCTACTGACCAAGAAATATGAAGATCCCACCACTGGCAGGCCAAAGAGAGCTTGGACCTCAATGATTCCACAACAAATCAGATCAATTTAACCTTTATCAGCGGCTCGTCTACCAAAAAAATCAGCTGAAATAAAGCCATAGATATTCCTTGCTGGACGAAGTAGAATTATCTGTTGGATGTTGTGTACATAAAAGCTGGAACTTTGGAGGACCACAAAGGAAAGATGTTCACATGGATAAAGGCAGAAGCATCCTCCGTTTCTTCTTCCTGGCCAGCCTTATCTGCTTCGAAACTTTCATGCACACAAACAAGGGCAGTGTGATGCATATTAAGATGAAAGCCAGACGAATATGCCTGAGATACAGCGACACTGCTGAAAACACCAAAAGTGCAAGAATCACAAGTTCCCATATCACAAAGATCACTATATCGACCCTGCAACAAGAACATACAGGAGCCAACATTAACATCATGAGATCTTCAACAAAAGAAAGGAAACCAACAAGAACCAGAAGTGAACAGAACAATGAGAGGCACTTCGGGAAAACATAAAGCACATGTATGGAAAAACAAAACAGCAACTCAATGTCAAATTATTAGAGTCCATTTCAGTCACTAGAACACATGCGCCCATCAATCTCTAGTCAAATCAGAGTCCATTGAAAAGATAGAACCCTAGCATTTTCCATGCAGCAAAGATGAGCAAAACGCTCAAAGTACGTTTTGACAAAAAATTACTAGATTCTACAAACTAATCTCAACTCTTGACACTCTTAGCAATTGTCCTAATTTAATGTCAAATGAACCACTTGAAAGCTGATATGTGGAACAAGACTTAGAAGAGACCAACCAGAAAAGAAAGACTCTTTCTTGAAGTTACATACTAATAACACAAAGATTTATAACAGATAAGAGACATGAACAATTTTTCACTTCATTTTGTTCCTGCAGGGCTAAATGATCGGATTCTAACTCTAACAAAGGCGATCAACTCAATCAATCTTCACAGCCCCACAAACCCAAACCCAAAACCCAATCCAAGAAAATCGCCAGTCGTCGCGCAAGAAATCGATCAATCCCAAATCAATCAATCAACAAACCCGGGTCTCCAAAATTAAAAATTAGGGATTCAAGACCAAATCAAAGAAGCAGAAGTTATATTCGAATTCAATTCACAAAAAAAGAGGTGTGAATACCTAGAAGTGTAGGAAGTGGTGGAGGAGAAGAAAGAGGCGGTGGCCCAATCATGCTTCGATCGAATCTGATACTCTCGCAGCTGCTCCGCCAAATTGTGCCGCGTTATCATCTCTCTCTCTCTCTCTCTTCGAGGCCGTTTCCCCCTCTCCCTAGATTTTTTCCGGCGATGGGGAGATCGAGCGCGGATTCCGGCGATCAACCGCCGGCAAATTGAGGCGTCGCCGGCGGAGGAGAAGTTCTGGTGCGGGCAAGGACGGGGTCTAGGAGATTGAATTTTATCTGACGGTCGTTATAGCCCAAAGTTGCATGTTAAAAGTATACACAATACTGTACATTTATATTGACGGAAAGTAATCTCATTCATTTTCCGAGAAAAATAATCGTGTCTATAGTATCCAGATCAATTAGAGACTTGCATCTAGATTTGGAAAAGATGACAAGTCCGGGAGCATACACTCACCAAAAGGTTCATCCAGTTTTTGGATCAAAGCAAGACCGGTGTATGAGTATTCTATCATTCTATTATTTGTACGCACTTTGTTCTTGATTAGACTGTATATGAGTCATAAAAATAACAACTACCCACATGGTTCCACTAATAAAATATGAAGTATAAACCTGTGATCAAAACATTCTTATATAAAAGTTCGACAAATTGCCAAACTTGTGCATCAAATAAACGGAAGCTTGCGCCACAGAAACGTAATCAAGAATGGGCAAACTTGATCAGAAAACTCAATCTTTAAATTAACCAGGAAATCTTTGACATAATTCAATGTCTTGAGCACAACAGATGATAAATAGTACTGAGCTATGAGAAACATGTATAACATGAGAGACCCAAGACTTCTCCTGTTTCAGCAGCCAAGTATCTCTTCACAATCATGCCGCTCCAAGATACAGAGGCAGGATGGATGTATTTCCTTTCCTTCCAAGGAATGGTTTATTAGCGAACCCGGACATACTGGGATCCTGCAGTAATCAACCTCCATTAATTTGGTTGTGAATTGTGCTGATCTGTGAAAGTCGTCTAGTCAGTCCATGACGCCTTCAGCATTTTCGCCATGAAGCCATACCTGTCGGCAGACTCCTCGATCTGCACAAATTTGATAGAATTGTGTAAAACACTTGAGATAAGGAGTTCAAGAGGTGACAAAAAGCTAAAATTCAATGGAAAATTACAATTTTCTGTGTTGGCATTCCTGCTCCATGACCAGCCTTGGTCTCTATCCGGCCAATGATCGGATTGGTTTGCGGACTGCTATCCAAACTTGTGCAAAGGACATACTGCAGTGTCTGAAATATTTGCACAAGAAGAGTATGAAAGATACATACGCATGTACAAAAGCGTATGCAAAAGATCCAAATAAATTTCGCACCAAGAAAAAAAAAACAATATTCACAACAGAAGCAAGCATATTTTACAGGAGTTCAGTCATAAAAAAGCACTTCACTTTACACAAGATTCTTTTTGGCTGCAACTTATTTCTGTTCAAGTGGGGATCTAATGTCCATGGCTAATGACAATGCTTTCAAAAGATTACATGAACTGATAACTATACTTGTTGTCATGAGTTATGTTATTCAATGAGAGTTATGACTATATGGTAGACACCAGCGTTTGTCTACATTTCTGACAAGAGTTTGTATCATAGTCCACTGGTGCTTCAACACAAGGAAACTGATACTGGTAACGAATTGCGGTGTGGTTCTTGTGCAGGGATAAAGTGATCAATAAACAGTTAGCATCCATCATATAATCACAAAGGAAAACTTACTGCCAGGAACTTCAGCGAATGCAGTGGTACAACTCGATCATCATGGTCAGCTGTCAATATCATAGTAGCTGGGTATTGCAAAGTTTGGTCAGGAGACTGTTCCCACGGTTTTTTGACATTATGCAGAGGTGAGTACCTGATAATAAGAACTGAAGAATATGTATCACGGAAATTAAGGAAAAACATAAATTGATAAATAAGATGATTTGTAAGACATGAAAAGAATAATTCTAAGTCCAACATATAATAAAGAGGAACTCAAAGAGTAAAAACGAAATACACAGAAAACACACATAAGCAGAACTCGACGCATGAACATTTAAATGCTATGAAGTTTGTAAAAAATCACGGACCCATAACAAAAGTACTCAATGTTGTAAAAAAACGTATTAATCGTCCCATTAATCGTTTTCAGAAGTATGTCGAATTAGTTGGAAATTAGTTGAATTAATTGGTCAAAGGATTAATCGATCAATTAATCCTAAATTTCTTTTAATCTTCATTTAAATAATTAATCTATATTGATTAATTCTTTTTAAACTAGAAAAAAAGAGTCAATTAAGGAAAGTTAAAAGAAAAGGAAAAAAAGATATGCAACCTGATTAGGATTTGAAATGAGAAAAAAAAAACCTAGAGTAATTATGCTAAACATGTCTTTTCATCTTTCCTAAGAATGCTTGTTTCTTCTTAGCTTGAAGCCGACAATGAAATCAAGTAATGAGCATTTGGTTCTAACTTAATCAAGCGATTAAACCAATTAAAAGGTATTCCATCATGGACCGCTCGAGTAATGAAACCATTATAACATTCATAGTACTAAATTCTCACTTAATCAGCCAATGAAACTCTTTCTCCTTTTCTGAGCAGCCATAATCAGATGTCCATGCATGACCTGGAAATACAAAATCAGACAACTTTATTGCACAGATCAGAACATAGAACTACAAGTTCAACTAAAGAAGACCGCAAGTTCATAACTCACCAATGGTAAACTTATGGAACCGGAGCATGTCCATCACACCAACATGAGCTAAAGCGCAACCAAACAGATCAGGTTTCTATCACCATTTACCAAACAGTTTCAAGTTAGATAAGCTAAATGGAATGCGGAGATACTAAAAAAACACATGGCGGTTGATCATCACAGGATTACTTGATTAATGCAAGCTCCGACTAATAGTCCACCATTGCTTCCACCTTCAATACACAGCTTCTGAGGCCGGGTATAACCGGAAGAAACAAGATATTCGGAAACAGAAATAAAGTCATCAAAACAGTTTTGCTTGTTAGCAAGGGAGCCTGCTATATGCCAATCCTCCCCATATTCTCCACCACCACGGATGTTCGCGATACAGTTGACAGCACCCAAGTGCTTTAATGCAACAATTCGATTGACAGAAAAGGACGGGGTGAGGCTTATGTTGAAGCCTCCATATCCATATAACAAACAAGGATTAGAACCATCTAAAATAATATCCTTTCTGGCCACTATGAAGATTGGTATCTTCGTACCATCCTTGCTGGGAACAAAGACCTGGTGGAAGCACAAAGGCGAAGATAAGTATGGAAACTGTAACAGATGAATAGTTGTTGATATTAAAAATCATTGTTCCAGAGTCCAACCAAAAAAACATTTATTGATGACAATGACCAATTGCAAGTCGTAGTTTTCAAGTGTGAAACCAAGGAAAAGAAGACTGTTAGGCTCAGCCAACCCACAAATCGCCAGGCGGATCTTATGATGGAAGCTCAAGACCGGGATTAGTTAAGAACATTGCATCAGTTAAGGATTAAAACAGAAAGAACTAAGCACAACCACCAAAGTCAGCATTTTCCTCTCGGGTTGTGGCATGAGCAGAGTTCAAAGGAGAGATACTCATGGAACAATGCTGCACAATAGGAAAGCAAAGTGTGGGTTGTCTCCTCATTAAAAAAAATTGGGAGTAAATGCATACCTGATCAACAAAAAAATGGGAACGATCAAATTTTGGAACAACAGTTTCACGAAATATCTTCAAATCAGGAACCTCGTCTTTCAAGTCTAACTGATATATAATGCCAGGGGATAGAAAGCTCGTAAACTTGAAGAATACCACACTGTCTTTTCTCCGGGAAGAAATATCATCAACCGTTCCAATGTCAATAGGTAATTTATGAAGAAAAGAACCAGTTTCCAAGTCTCTAATTTGTACCACACACTTCACGTCGCTCAGGTAGTTCACAAGGAGCTGATTATTATTAACAGCACATGCAGATTTCAGTACATCCTTGTCAGATTCTGGAATAACATCCGTCCACACATTTGACTCCTTGAGATCAACTCGTACTACCTTATATCTCGGAGCATCCTTGTTAGTTAAGAAGGTAAAGACTGCATCATCATTTGCAATGGCATGATAACTTGCTTCAAATTTATCAATGAGTTTCTCAAAAGGCAGCAATCCAGTTTTACTGCGAAAAGTTTCAAGCCCATCAGGAAGAGCAGACAAGTTCAAGTAGTGAACTTTATTCTTTACTTCACAG
The DNA here is from genome assembly GCA_001925005.1 of Drosera capensis. Taxonomy (NCBI): domain Eukaryota; kingdom Viridiplantae; phylum Streptophyta; class Magnoliopsida; order Caryophyllales; family Droseraceae; genus Drosera; species Drosera capensis. Next base: position 91,585 of record LIEC01010743.1, read on the forward strand.
CCCTCAGCAGTATACATAAGAAGATACTGTCATCATGCATAGAAGAAAGTTAGAAAAAGAAAAAGACTCCTACACTCTTTGTTTGAGGTACTCTGAAGCTCTGAACAAAACCTTTCCATCATCTGTAACATCAGCACCAAATGAATGTGTTGGGTTTTCGGGGTCTTTCCAGCACAAAAGATCTTCTGATTGATCAGTGCCCAGAAAATGGTAATATAGCTCTTGATTGAGGTTTTGGTGTGTCTCAGTTCCTACATCCGATATCTGCCCTTCGCTGCCACAAGTAAACACTTAAAATGTCAAAAACATTATAATCACCATTAGAATCCGTAGACTAACAGAAAAGATCAATCGCACATTGCTTTAGCTACAAAAACTCCATCCATCTGGGAAAAACCTTTTAACATCAAAGAGAAATAATCTACAGCCTCAAAGTGCAAGTGTCAGTTGCGTTATATGATTCAACAGTTCATAAACATCATATTTACTTACTTAGGAGGTGGAAAGCGGTTGTAGAAGAATCCTTTGCTGTCATGTGTCCAAGTAATACCACTAAACTTGACCTGTCAAATTTATAAACTGCACTTTAATCCACTCATACGATATTCAATAGCAGACTCACACATTGGGGGGAAAAATGCCTTTATCCCATTAACACTATTCAATAGAAGACTAATCATGGGAAAATAATGATACAAACTATCAACCAATAGATTTACTAATTTACTTTTCTTTTTTTCTTTTTTTGAAAAAATAGAATTTTCTAAAATTGACTGCAAAACTTAAGTTAATACGAGAAGATATATCCTGCAAATACGTAAAAACACCAATACAAACCCAACGTAAGGTATCAGGCTCAGTTTTCCTGTCCTCTATCTGAATAACTTTGATTGTCACCCAATCGCTTCCACTTTCGCTGAGTCCATATCCGAAATATTTTGCATCTTCACTAACTGAATAGGTGCTCAATGCAACAGTCCCATCCTCACTAAGCACATTTGGATCAAGCAGCACCTGCGGTTCCCCATCTAGACTATCCTGATATTAAAAAAAAGAAAAGAAAAGGAAGTTGACATTAGCATCCGTAACATATGCAAACAAGCAGATAACTAGAGATAAAAGAAGACAGTGACAGCAAATCTGGCATAAGGCAAGACAAGAAAAGCTTATAAGATAATCCGCCTACATTCAACAGGATTTAGAAACTAAAAAAGGATTACTATCTGCATCTTTCAGCCAATATTTCACATCCTAATGCCTTTCAAGCTAAATCCAAATCACACAGCAAAATTTAAACCACAAGGCAACCAAGACATCGAAACCGAATTCTAAGCATAAACCGACACAATCGAAATCCAAAACAGCCAGCAGCGAAATGACAGAACAAATCATCCATTCCATTCACATCAGAATTACAATCAACTCAGCATCAAACAGAGGCACAAACCTGAACGTAAAGCACACTCTGAGCCTGAAGCCCCGTGTTGTGAAAATAAAAGTACTTGTTGCCACGCCAAAACGGTGGATTATATCTCGGATAATCGAACAGCTCCGTCAAGTTCTTCTTCAACTTCTCCCTCGTCTCACACTGTTCCAACATCGATTCCGTCAACTTCACCTGTTTCTCCACGAACTCCTTCGTCTCCTCCGAATCCGGATCCTCAAGCCTACCAAAACATCACCACGTCACGTCACACCTTCTATCAACTCCAAAACCCTAACCGATCAATCTCACTCGAAATGAATCAGAAGAGGAGTTATATTACCATCGGTATGGATCGGAGACGAGGACGCCGTGGTAGTCGTCGACGACGGACTCGTCTCGCCGGAGATGCGGATACTGCAAGCGAGTTCCGGCGGCGGCGGAGACAGAGCTCATTGTTGATTTCGATGAGGAGGAGAAGAGAGAAGAGGATGAGCGCTGAAGTGGCGGAAACGGCGGCGATTTGAAGATGGAAGTTAGTTTGCGAGGCGGAGAAGTGGTGGCGTACACGGCGGCGCGTGTTGAATGGGAATGATGATACACGCGAGATAAGGGAAGGAGATACGTGCACGCGCTGCGTGCGTGCAATAACATGATTAAGGTGATGGGTGAAGGTTGGTTTTATGCTTTGGTTAAGTGAATGTTGGAAAAAAGGCATCATCTCTCTCCCACGTAATTTATATATATAATAAAATATTATATTATATAAAATTATCATTAATAAGTGATATAATTTTTTACGTCGTTGAATAACATAACTTCTCAAAATACACATAATATAATTATGATATAACGTTGTGTTTATTATGAGATGGATGAAATAATTTATTGTTAACAACATACAAATATATTGTTAATGATATATTCAATGGTTTGATTTTTTAAAAACTATTTTAATTTTGAAATTCTTCAATTATTTAATCTTTATCATTCATTAATCTTTCTCAACAACGTCATATTCTATTCCCTTGCCCTTTAATTTATGATTTCCATAGAAGTCTTATGTTATGAAACCATTGCAAATGACCTTTTGTTCTTCAATTTTTTCTTTTGTTTCTAAAATGTATAGCTCATAATATTTCTTTTATTGTACTCCCTCCATCCCATATTTATTAAAGCATTTTGACTTGTCACATAAATTTATAATGTTAAATTTGAGTGGATTTTGATCGAGAAAAAATATTTTTTGATGATAATGAAATTTAATGTATCAGTTATGAGAAGTTATGAGAAGAGATAGTGGAATGTAATATAGCAGATGAGATTGATTTAATATTTTTATGTTAAAAGTTTATCAAAAAAGAATATTATAATTTTTTGAAGATTAATCAAATAGAAAAACGTTATGATTAATATGAGAGGAAAAGAATAAAACACAAGCGAGTGTCCAACCACTATGCATGTGGATTTCTTTTGTTTGCAAAATGAGATCAACGATAAACTTCGAAGAGTACATTTTTCAATGATAAAAGTTTGCTGTTACGCATCAATTTTAGCGTGGAAATAGCAGTCTTCATATCAGCATTACCTCGTGTATATTACTTTTGAGCTTGAAACATCTTGGTGTCTACAGGTATATCTCCCGCCACTCTCTGCATTCCCACATGTAATCGATTTCAG